>JAUMHM010000085.1:2651109-2671876 GCA_032362435.1 Melikaiella ostensackeni
AGGCTTGCGTTAGAGTAATGTGGTAAGCATGATAGTTCAGAGATCTTAAAATTCTTGATACTGTACTTTGTGCTATATCTATCTCTTTTTCAATTTGTCAAGTTCACACTTGACGGTAAAGCCTCCTGACCACACTCATTAGCCACGAGACTTCAAGTTCTCACTCGTCATGCCAAAAAGCCAAGTCAAACTCATTATTCGTGTTATCGTAAAAAAAAAGAAACAATGACAACCTTCTGAAGTAACATAACTCTAAACAATCCCAGTTGTCATCCTCCTTAAACAATCCCTCCAACACACGAATGAATAGACCCTCTACACATCTTTGAGAACTACTATCATTTGCCACGCTTCCTCAGAATAATCTCCTAGCAATATCCTTCAGGACCACCTCCTTGACACACCCATTTTTCTGTTGTCCATATAAAAAAGCCTCTATTAACAACCTCGTCAAATAATCCGTAGTCACGCTTACTAAAAATAAACGCTCAGCAATGCTCCACAACAATAACCACATTATTACACGAATCTGCTATAACAAGCTTAGAATATTTTTTAAGATTTTAAATCGTGTCTAACCAATTTCATATGAAGACGGTCAGTCTAATCCTGGTTATGTCACAGAATTGCTTAAGGCTAAAATATATTGTCTTTCAAGGTGAAATATAGGACACATTTTTCTTTTTCTATAAAAAAAATTTTTCTCGAACTTAGGGTCACTTGAATATTCAGGTACATAATTATGAAACAATTGAGAACGCTTTCATTAAAAATGTTGTATCTAGAGAAAAAATTAGAAAAAATGAATTTTTCTTCATGCCAGCTTGTAGAGAAATCTACGTCTTTTTAAATTCCATAAAGAAATTTGAATAAAATGGAAAATCATAAAAATGGCGCACACTTTTCAAAAACACTGAAAACTCAATTTTTTTAAAAAGGCCACCTCTGATTTTTTTGTGATTTTTTAGATTCACTCTTATGAGCAATATATAATCTGAAATCATATATATTTACAGAATATACTTACAAAATTTAGAAATATAATTTAAATATGACATCTGATGAAATTTTGATTGTTTCTGTTCTGTTTTGAATAATTTTGCTTCTCACTTTACTGGTTTTACTTTTTCTGTTCTTTCTGCTTCTTCTCCATCGAGTTCTAGTACTAGTACTAGTAAAGTAATAAGCAAAATAACTCAGAAGAGAACAGCAAAAAAAAGTATTTTCAGACAAAAATATTGCAGTAATGAACACAGACGCCACTGTTGCGATTCGAACAAAATATTTTGAAGATTCTGCTATAGCTGAAGACATTAAATTATACCGAACAAAATGCACAAAGATTATAAACAACGTTTTATTCAAAGTAGGGAACGAAAAAACAATTCAAGATTTTAAAGATAGAAACTTTTCAATTTTAGTAGATGAAACCACAAGCCACGATAAAAAACCTTATGTGCATACTTCTTCAATATTTGTCGCCAGGAATGGGAAAAGTGGTTGGCGAACTATTGGAGCTTGTTGATCAATATGCGAAAGATGGCTCGGCTAAAAAAGTACTTTAAGCACTTAAAAATGTTTGACTGAAAAGGATATTCCGCTTAAAAATATTGTTTCGTTTGCTTGCGACAATGCTTCAGGGATGGTTGGATGCAAAAATTCGTTCTATTGGGAATGAAAACATCCACCGCGCCAAAGGGGGCGCTGCGGTGCCATACAAACATGGTATTCTTGGGCTCAGATAGTTTGTGTAATTACGCAACAGCTATATCTGCATTCAGAAATATGATCGAAGGCCAAAATATTCTTAATTCTGGTATGATTGTAATGTGCGGAGCTACCATAAAAACTCGCGGAAAAGTTGAAATATATTTATTGTGCCTTCAAACCAGTGATTTTACTTCAGAACCACACGAAACAACAGAAAGGTTATTCATTAATAGCGGCGATGAGAATTGCAAAATTTCATTAAAATCCAAGGAGGAGACAAGTAAATTCTTGACGATATAATCTTTCACATTTGAGTTTCACAACCACTCACTGTGTTTATCTACAACTTCAATTTTTCCAAATAAGTTTCGTCTTTTTATTTTAACACTTCCATGCTTTGGGACTCTATGAAAACTTAAATTGAAGTTTTTATTCTCTTTGGAGTCACAACCACTGACGCAACAGCCTCCGAAACTTGTTGATATTCGATATTGACGTTTAAATTCTATTATTGGAGCGAATAATTATCAGCTAAAAAGTATTTTGCTCATCAGAGTACTTATTACAGCACTTATTCATTCAGATGGACGATCATTACAGTTAAGCGCTATGTTTTTGATGGTTTTCGTGATGTTTTACGCGTATTCAGTACGCCATTCACGGCTATATTGATTAGTTCGCGTCGGGGCCGACAGTGTCGCATAGCATGTTTAAATCCCCAATAAAAGTTTAAGTCGTTTATTCCACAAATTTTTTACATAATCCAAATTCACAGTCAGGGGCGGCAGGTTCCATATGGAGTGTCTGGAGTACTCTGCACGCTAACAATTGAGCATGTGGAATTTCCACACGTAGAAAATTCAGCGAAAATTCTTGTGAATAATAAATTTCAATGAATTATAATATATAATTAAATAAATTATAATTGTTCAGTAAGCAATGACTACCTCATGTATCTAAATTATCATATTTATGTAAAAACCTTCCATACATAGCGTCACAAGTCTAGGGGAGGAAGGGTGGTCGGAGGGGGGGAGGTAAAATCTCCAATACTCAACTTCACATATAAAAAAATCCTAAACTGCCGCCCCTGTTCACAGTCTCAATATTTGTATATTAGATCTTCATATCTTGAATATACATTTTCATACAATTAAATCACTAGAGCTTTTCTCAAAATAACAAATCACTGAATATCAATCAACTCTTGAAACTTTTTGGAACACCTGAAAAAAATTTCTGTTGAACATCAAGTCTACATTACATAGCCTGTTGCTTCCAAGAATAAATGAGCAAATTGTTATAGAAATAGCACTGGGGCTCATCAGTTTTATTTATTATCACATCAGATTCCTAAGACTAATCTGAATTACGTCAAAGTTTATCAGACAGCACACGAATCAAATCTATTCCATATAAACTATTTTGCAAGACCTGTCATATAATAGTTGAAAGGAAAACTTCATAATGCGGACGAACTGCGACGCTCGACCAACTTTGTTAATTGTACATTTATATTGTTGATTTGTAGTGAATACACATACCGATTTGTACCACACATTATAACACAATAATAATAATGATAATAATAATGTATAGGCACTATAAAGTAATTTCAAGTGACAGAAACACTGTTCTCTTAAATTGATGTCTCCTATTCACAATAAGAAAACAAGATCTGCGCTTGTAGAGCCGATTTCTATATAAATTATAGATGTATGTAATAATAGGAAAAACTGCATATCATGTGGTATTTATGAGCATTCTTATTATTACGACTGCAGTAACGGCTCTTGTACTTTTCTCTTTTAAATTATATCCAATTTTATGAATCATATTGTAGAAAATTTGATGAATATGTTAGATTAAAAGTCTGGTTTTATAACAAACTAATCTTGAAAGTTTGAGAAATAATTTTGCATGTGCGTAATTTCAAGATTGTTGAATAATAACTCTTCTTTTGTTACTCACGTGGCGGGATAAAACAATCGCGTACACGTAAGTTAATTTTATGTACGTGTGTATTTTAAAGCCACCAATAGGACATGATGTATACACTTTTTGAATTCTTAACCTTGATATCACAAAATATACCGACGGCAGTAGCTGTGCGATAAATCTCCACTCAGCACAGTAAAAAATAATTTTCAAAGTTATACTGAAACCAATATAATTTTTATAAGCGACAGAAATAATACCAAAATCAAGAGCATTTTAATCGCCCGGAATGAATGATTGATTTTTGAAATCATAATGATCTGATTCGCGGACATGTATCAATTCAAGCCAAGATGGCTGACGTTCTGGGAGTACTTCAGCTCATATGAGAGCATTTATGACTCTTCATCGCGCAGTGAACTTAAAAATTTAAAAAAAAAAACGAAACTTGATAACAAAATACAGGTATATCTCCTGTTAAGTATAGTTGTCACTTGCGCAAGATTAGACAAAATATTCAAATAATGACATCCGCGCCATAAACTGGCGGCTATTTTGTTTAGTCTGACAGATGACCCTTAAAGCAGATCAAAATAATCCGAATGGACAAATCATTATGAACTCGAGCGTCAAGTAATCGCTGAAGCAAAATGCTCTGCAACAAAAATGATCCTTTTTTTTTAATGTGGGGCGAGTCGCGGACGTTAAGTCATTTCGAGCGCGGAAAGCACTCAGATGGGTGACCGTTTGTGACATACGCCTAGGTTGTGTATTCACTGCGTTTAATTAATGTCGAGCGAAAGGTTTGACGCCGAGGATGACTGGATACACTCAATGATATCGAATGTCTACATTCAAAGCTCGGCAGTCAGAAAACCAGCTGTACTCGGAAAGATAGTTTTCTGCAGTTTTGCAGGCAAATGCGAATGCTTCTAATAAAGTTAGACGCAGCCACGTGTTATCACTCGATGTGATTCAATTCATACAGTAATTCTAAGCCCACCTTAGTGAAGTAGAATTTTCACAGGCCCTTAGCCGGTATCTATTCTACCGGGGTTTCTGAACTTGATCCAAATCGCTGTTGTTGTTGTGCATCTAAGAGATAGTAATAAATGATAAAAAGACATGTTCAAACAAATTAAATTTACTTCTTTCTCTTGTGCATTAAAGGCTTTCAGTACTTTTTATTAATATTCTTGGGTTTAATATTATAAGATCCTTAACATTGTCGCAGGTCTTGGATCCATTAGATATCTTGTCCAATTCTGAAAAATTGCCAAGGTAGATAACCTTGAAACCAAGTACATCCGCCGAGACGTTTTATTACCCAATCCAGTTTCGTTTCTTCGTAAAAAGCAGATCGCCAGTAGTAGTCTCCACTTCATATACACACTCACACATATACTGGTATTACAGGCTCTTATGCAACCATCTTTCACCGGAATCAGCATATTTTAATGACTAATTCGCCAAAAATGAGCCCGCTAGATACCTAATTCAACTGTCGATTTTTGATATCAGTTTATATAATCCGGATATTTCATTATTTATGGAAGACGAAACTTTGCCCAATTTTATAATTTATTAACTATCTTTTTTATATAATTCTCTATGACCAATAAATCACAATTATTACAGGTCCTGCGGAGATTGTCCGTTCAATGAAACCGCATGTTTAGCTAAACACTGTGTTTCTGCAGATGGAAGGAAGAGGGGCCTTTTCACTGCTAATCGACAAATGCCTGGACCTAGTATTCAGGTAGAGAATTCCTTATTATTATCTTGAATATTCCTGATCTTATAAATTCATTAAATAAAACACTAACTTTCTTTCTCTTGACCACAAAATTGTGCAATCCTGATATTATAGGAAGAAAAATTACTTTTTGAAGGGACAAAAAAGATAGATTAAATAACTAAATTTTAACAAAATTCTAGGTATGCGAAAATGATATCCTTGTCGTGGATGTCGTGAACAGGCTTCCAGGGAAAGCTGCGGTTGTTCATTGGAGAGGACAGTCTCAACTTGAGACACCCTGTATGGATGGAGCACCTCTTGTAACGCAATGTCCAATCCCCAGTTACACGACCTTTCAGTACAAATTTCGTGCATCTGCCCCTGGAACTCACCTGTGGCATGCTCATTCTGGTAATCTAAAATCAATATTAAATAATATAACAATAAACCTATTAGAAAATTTGTGAATAGCGGTACATTCTACGTTCCACGTTTTGTGAAAATTTGTAACAAAGCATGAAACTGACTTTATTATTATTATACCATTAAGCCAAATCCCTTTCAGGGTAAGCGTAACTCGTTCGGTTCGAGGAGAGTCTTTGTCTAGCTAAAAAGACTTTTAAAATGTTGCGCGCAAATCTGGGAACTTGTTTTCTTCAAAAACTGAAGCTTTTGGGAAGTTTATTCTTTACCGCAAATAAAATAGCACAAATAAAATACTCATACAATAATCTGTTTTGTACCTGTTTTTAACAACTTTTCTTGAAATTATAGGAGCTGATGTTGCAAATGGGATCTTCGGTTCCTTGATCGTGAGACAAGCCCAACTTCGGGAACCGCATCGTGAGTTATACGACATTGATGATCCTAATCATGTGATACTTTTGAGCCAGTGGCAGCAACCTGTAGTAACCGAAAGCTCTGTGAGTCGAGATAGAACCGAAATGGATATTCTCCTTGTAAACGGAAGAGGCAGACAACTAAGTGGACCTAAAGTACCACTGTCAACTTTTATTGTCACTCCTGGACGAAGACACAGGTTCCGGGTTGCCAATGGAGCTGGAGCTGGATCCTGCCCTATGACTTTGTCTATTGATGGTCACTCTCTTCTTCTCATTGCCCTTGATGGGCATCCTGTTAATCCTCAGGAAGTTAATTCAATTACTCTTGCAAAGGGTGGGTAGTCTGGTAATTACTAGGTAGTATGCTGAGGAACCAGGTTGAGAAATTGATTCCTTGTTGATAGTGTAATAGGATAGAAAAGGATAATAAGTCTGCTACTTATTAGGTACTCTGCTGAGAAACCAGTTTGAGAAATTGGTTCCTTGTTGATAGTGTAATAGGATAGAAAAGGATAATAAGTCTGCTAGTTATTAGGTAGTCTGTTGAGGAACAAGGTTGAGAAATTAGTTCGTTGCCGACAGTATAATAAGATAGAAACAGGTAATAAGTATGCTAATTATTAGGCAGTCTGTTAAGGAACCAATTTGAAAAATTAGTTTCTTGTCGTCAGTATAATAGGATAAAAAAGGATAATAAGTTTGCTCATTATAAGGTAGTCCGTTAAGGAACCAAGTTGAAAAATTGGTTCCTTGTTGACAGTATAATATGATAGAAAAGGATAATAAGTCAGCTAATTATCAGGTATTCTACTGAGAAACCAGGTTTAGAAATTAGTTTTTTGTTGATAGTATAATAGGGTAGAAAAAGATAATAAGTCTGCTAATTATTAGGTAGTCTACTGAGAAACCAGGTTGAACAATGGGTTTCTTCTTGATAATATAATACGATAGAAAAGAATAATGAGTCTGTTAATTATAAAGTAGTTTTGCACACGATTGAAACCCGAAACACCTCCTTTCATCATAATGAATCATCGTGAAAGCATTAAATCAATTATAAGGTAGTCTGTTGATGAACCAGGTTGAAAAATTGATTCCTTGTTGACAGAATAATAGGATAAAATAGGACAGTATAAGAAACACACCTGAATAAACTCAGAAGATTTGAATGAATCCTAAATGAAAGTTTTTAAGTAATAGTTTTTGTGATTTATTTTTTACAGGAGAAAGAGCTGACTTCGTATTGAAAACCAACAAGCCATTGTCCACTTACTGGTTGAACCTGAAAACGACGAACCAGTGTCGATCGAGAGTTGCTAGTGGCTCTGCACTTATAAAATATAAAGGATCTACTGATGAAGTACCCCCAACTTCTTTGCCAGGATATGTATCCGATTTGAAAAACGATGTCTTCATGACAACAGACCCAGCAAATACTTGCGAGAATCCTGAGAAAGTATGCGTTACTGAAGTAACAGCAATGAGGAAAATGCCTGTTGCGTTGGCCGATCCAAATGTAGATGTCAAGATATACTTGCCGATAAACTACAGGATACAGGGATCTGAATTTTCCGGTTGGTGAACGCAGGGTCTTTTGTGTTTTTAACTCCTTTGAATTGAGAAATACTGAACTAATCAAACATACAGACTACAGAGCGTTAATTTGACATGTTTAAATCTTCAATACTTCAGTTGACATTATGAAACTAATTCTTTGATTTCAGGAAGTGGCAATATAGAAACGAGGATTCTGAACATTGACAACGCTACCTTTACTTATCCTTCTTCGCCTTTATTGACCCAGAACGCTGATGTTCAGGAGTCGATGTTTTGTTCCGGTTTTGGAGAAGAAAGTTTGACAGATTCTGTAAAATCCGGATTAAGTCGTTGTCAAAGTTCCTCATTACCCCGCAGATTAGATGACATCACCAGTTCTACTTGTGAATGTGTTCATGTTCGTCGAATTCCTTTAGGTGCAACTGTGGAAATCATTCTTATAGATCAAGGTTATTAATGTTTTTACGCCAATTCAGATATTTTAATGGTATACCTTTTGTTTAATCTATTTTATTTTGTATTTTATGATCTGTGATTATGTCAAACAGGTGGTCTAGAAGATTTGGTGTTCCATCAAATTTATAACACCAAACTTATACCTTTTGTTTAATCTATTTTATTTTGTATTTGATGATCTGTGATTATGTCGAACAGGTGGTCTAGAAGATTTGGTGTACCATCTTCACGGATACAGTTTTTATGTAGTAGCAGCTAGAAACTTTGCTCGAAGTATGCTTTTAGAAGAAGTCAAGAAATTGGACGAAAAGGAATCGCTTTTCATCCGAAACTTAGACTGTGCACCACTCAAAGATACTGTGATCGTACCAAAATTAGGTGCTGTTGCTATTAGATTCAAGGCCGACAATCCCGGTAATTATAATTTATTCCCAAACTGTGTTACAGATGTAACTAATGTAGGATTAATAATTTTCCTTTTTTTTGAATTTAAACTTAGAAAGTGTAAATTATTCACTCTGAAAAGACTTTAGTGGAATTATCAAAAGGTGGGTACAAAAATTTCGTTTTAAATAATTTTTTCTGCTCCGTAGGTTATTGGATGTTACGAGACGAACATTCTCCCGAGTGGACTCGAGGTTTGGATGTAATTTTGCAAGTGGGCGAACAAAACGACATGGTCCAGGCACCAGAAGATTTTCCAAAATGTGGCTCTTTTGTTGGACCAGACTATTTCCTTATTTAGACTGAATAAGTGACAAGTGATTCCTGTAAATATTTCACTATGTATATACTTTACTCGAAGTTAAGCGATAAATTTAAATATACCTTCCAACTTAAATTTAATTGAATATCATGTGTTACATAATTTCGTCTTTATTTAAAGACAGCAACACACGAAAATCCAGCGTATCAAAACGTTTCAAACAGTTGACAACTACATTATGTAACAAATAAAAAACACCCATTCTGCAACGTTTTGATGCGATTTTCTATCTCGATTTGATACTTTGGAAGTTTGTGTGAAACAAAAAATAAGCGAAAAATAATTTTCTTCCACATATTAATAACATAATAGAAGAATAAACTCACATCCCGTAAGTGAAGTTTTTAGAACCGCACGATGTGAATGCTGTCTAGAGAAAGACTTCTACAAAGGATTGAAATTTCCTTCTCTCAATATATTCCTCGATTTATTCTCTATTAAAATTTTAGGAAACCATATCAAAGACTTATGGCAATTATTTTTATAACTTCCAGGCACATGTACTGCTATAGGTGCGGGGGTATAATTGCAGTGTAATTACATTGATTCTCTTGCAAAAAGAAGTCCCAAAATTAAATAAAATTCAATGCCATTATTTTGTACAATATGTCAATGAGTTTCCCAAAAATTCAGACTGCTCTTGCTACTAAAGAATGCTTAGCTCTTTGTTTTTGAATTTTTAAACAACATCTAAAGGCTCCTTTTCCCTAACGTACCAGTCTAACATAAATTATTACTGCTCTGACTCTTTACAGAATTTCTTGTCTGGGAATAAATTTTCCTCTCTAATCTTTCTAATCTCTAATCTTTCTTTTCACTATAATCTTAAGATTAAGCTATAAAGTAAGATAGACGCGAGGAAGGAAGAAAATGAATGCATGATTATCCAAGAATTTTTATTACTATAAATTTTTTAGAATCTGTTGATTCTGTTTTTAGTTTCAATCAAAAAATAGAATAACAGATAATTTGTGAATATGAACGCAGCCAAAATACCATTTAGAGCAATGCAATATTTCGGTATATGGCGACCAAAACCTTGGACATCACTGCGGGCTATTCGACTTCACAGATTCTACAGTCTTTTAATAATTGTTTTACTGACCACATTTGCGGCAACATTTTTTATCTACATTCTGCGAGGTGCTGAAAATCTCGACATATTGACGGAAAATTTGATTATGTTTTGTGGATTATGTTTTTCAAGCGTGAAAGTCACAAACATGTTTATGTGACGTGGCGAAATTATTTCTTTCGATAATAAGTTTTTGGAAAACTCTTGCATTCCACGAAGTCTTCATGAATATGTTATCCGAAAGGAGTTCGAGTAAAGAGATGGGTTCTTAATTTTTTTTAACCTAAACTCTATTTGTAATAAAAGATTTCATGAATTCATGAACTAATTTGACTAATGAAGAATTTAATATTGCAGAATGAATTCAATTTTTATATTGACAGCATGTTTTATTGGAGTCACAGTTATCGCATTGAGTCCACTGGCAAAAACAAGCGGCATTTCTCTACCTTGCGACAAAATTTGGATACCATATAACATCGAGGCTAATGTAGTTTTATTTTAGGTTACATACTTTTATCAGACTCTCTCGCTTTTTATTATGGGCTTTTTAACATGCTCTTTCGATTGCCTTATCTCGATTATGATGCAAGAGATTTGTACCCAATTGCAAATTCTTGAAAATCGATTATGCATATTACCAAACATCCTCGACGAAAATCATGAAAAACAATGTGACAATGAATGGGTACTACAAACTATTAAAGACTGGGTTATTCATCACATACATGTGTGTTTTCTGCCTGTGTTTTCTGACAGATTCTTGAATTGTACTTAATATAAAATCACATTTCCAGAATTGAAAGAAAGCTCAACGACATATTTAGCTTAATGGTCTTTGCCCAGTTTTTTGTAACCACCTTAGCTTCGTGTACTATTATCTACCAGTTGGCGACACTAAGCTTGGTTTATCTGAAATTTTGGTGCATGGTAGGATGATTAAACAATCACATGATTAAAATAATCCTGTATTGTTGGTACCGTAAAAAATGATACAGCAGGTATGTAAAATTAGATACAGATGATACTGTTATGCCACTGATACTTCATTAATCAGTACAAATTTAATGAATGGTAATTGAAGCGTGCTTTACAACAGTGCATCATGTGCCACTTGTCATAAGGTTCATCTAATATGTGGATATAGGTACAAAATGATCCTTATGGCAAGTGGCGTATAATGCACTGTTGTAGGGTACGCTTCAACGAAAAACTATATGAATGATAATATATTTGATCCTACAGTCTCAGTTTAACTAGGCTAGTTCATTAACTATTAATGGTCTTATGATACATATGTAAGAATGTATAAACGTGTATTGATTTTTCAGAGTCTAGGTATTATATACACAAAATGTCAAATGAATTGGAATTTGTTGGCTGTGGATTTTCAGAAAAGTTTAGTTGTAATAATGAAGCGAGCTATTAAGCCAATAGAATTAGTAGGAGCATCTTATGGTCACAATGTCTATAGAAACCCTCGTTAAGGTTAGATCAAATATTTACTAGGAATATACCCGAAAGAAACAGCCCAGTGGGTAAATGCCAATGTTGATCATTCGATCAAGAATGACCTAATACTGGCAACAATTGCTTTTTAACTAGTTCAAGATTGGACACTAGTTTTGGGCTAGCATTGGCAAAAACTTGAGATGCTCGGCTTATGCTTGGTCCAATTATCAGTCCATCAATGGCAGCCAAGTTACCCATGTTTTCGAATTCATTGGGTAGTGTTGGCTATCAGTCATGGACCATGAATTCAGATTCTGAAAACATCTTATTTTGCTTTCAGTGTATATCTTCAGTGAAATCATTTATATTATATATTTCAGTGAAATCTTCATCAGATAGTCTTTAGGATAAACCTGCATGGAACAAAAAGTTGACTGTCTTCCTAGATTTTTTGTTTAAATGATAAAAATCGATTAGATATGAAGGCATCATGGAACCAACAAAGTTTTGTTAATAACGAATGTGGGAAATTGATATTTTGAAGAAGAGCGAAATTGATGTTATGGGTTGTAACAAAAAATTTCGAAAAAATTCGATCTTGAATTGAATGGAAAAAAGTATTTTAGATTAACATAAAACATTTTTTTTTCTGTTTACATCAATCACAATTTATGCTAATGTTATTAATGTCAAGTTCAATTGTTAATTAAATTAAAAGAATTTTAAAATGTAGTTTTGAAGAATTAAACAATTAAAAGTTAAAAGCTTTTGAAATTGCAAATTTTGGATAAAAAAACGTTTTAACTTGATCAACGGTAAATATAAATTAATTACTGATTTAGTAGTTAAACAAATGCAAACATTTGATTTAAGCTTCATCAACTATTTTTAGTTTCCCAATGATTTCAAATTATTAGATTCATAATTAAATTTTTTCATTCAATTTGGAATCCTATTCAAATATTGTTTCAGTCTAAAATATTCCATGTATCACACACTCACTTTGAAATTTTTTTTAAAAAAAAAAGAACAATTGTCTTAATATTCAGAAATATTTGACTGTTTACTTAAAATTAGCAATTAAAAATCAAATATTCAGAACTAAACAATTTGAAACTGAATTGTATGAAATAGAAAGCCTCAAATCGTTAAAATTCCGGAGTGGTTAATTCAGACTTAAAACATTTTTTTCCTCGAACAAAACGGACACCTTGTAGTATCATAATTTTATGTTTCTTTTTTAGATTATATGATTAGGAGTCATTTTCGTGTTGCAAAATCTTATAATTAGAGGAAAATATGATTTTTAATTTATTTAAGATCATACTTAGAGCTTGATAAAGGTTATTAAAACCCTATAATTGAGAAAATTATTCCTCTAAACACAAGCGTATAATATTTCAAGGACATGATATTGTCAACTTTTTGATTTTTACCCTTATATAAAAACCGTTTCTTTGGGCATGCAAGAATTGCTACTAATAAAGCAGTTTTCACCACATTAAATTTTGCTATTGAAGGAGTTTTACGGTGTTGTAGGACATTATAATCAACCGTGAGTATATACTCAGCCCGGTTGAGCCTAAGAAAGTTACCGAAAGTTACCATAAATGACCGATAAGTTTCCCTTATAACCGACATTTTCTGGAAGTTTAGGAAATTTATAGTAACCGATGGTAATTTATGGCAACTTTGTGGTTACATCAAACAAAATGATAATTATCTCGATAGTAATAGGTATCTTGGTAAATTCTACTAAGAAAAAAACTGTGTATACTCATTGTGGTGTGTTCTATATAATGCAGTAAAACCAACTTTGTAGCAAAACTTACTACGGTGTAAACTGCCTCACTATTCAGATGGTTTGGAAGTTTGTTTAAGGAAACAGAATATCTATTTTATAAGTCTGGAGCTGTTTAAATATATAAATTCCTTTTTTTATATTAGTAATGTTTTTGTCAGTGAGTGAACTGCTGCTTAGACAACAGACATTATATATATTTTTTTCCGTGTACAAACTGATTTCTTCCATGGTTCAGCCATGTCTAAGTATCAGAGTCAGTTGAAGTTTTACTTAGGTGTGATCTTGCACGCTGGTCTATAGTGTTTCGAACTGATTCTACCTTTTGAGTATTAAGATAATTTTGTTACTATAATGTTTGATAGTGAATCCTGTCCTTACCAACTTCACAGTTTAAAAAATGGTTAAGACTTTGCTTATTTGGAAGGCATCATAATGAAGAAATTTTCCTACAAGAGCTAATTAAAGAAATTAGAAGGTACTGTTAAGTATTTATCTAGATGATGGAGAGTTATTAGGCAAGATTACTAGCCAATTTATTTTGAAACTAGTGACGCAGTTAGGAGAACTTGCAAAAAATAGTTGATACTGACTGCTGCATTTTTATCCATTGCTACGAATTTGATAGGGTATTTTGCCGTTATTTGGGAGTTTTCGATGATCCGTTGATGGAGAGGCTACTTTAGACAGATGCTGGAAATGTTATTAGGCTAGAAACATTACCTGAGCATTGAGGTTGCTGTAAAATGTTCGATAGTGTCTAATGTCCACTACTGGGTACGTATTTAGAGGACGTTGCTTAGTAGATTAGTAGGGTTGCTGCACAGTTTCTTAGCATTTCTTTGTTAGGAAGACTGTTATTTCCGATTGATATGTTTTTTTTTTTTAGTTATTTTCGGTTCTCAATTAGTTTGCTAAGGTTTGTTGTTCGGAGGAATTCTAAGATGTTTCTAAGCTTAGACAGATGTCAAATACTAAGAATTAGCCTGAATTTGAGAAAGTTCTAGTCTACTTTTCCGTTCCAAATCCAGTTTTATTCTCATCTCAGGATTCTGCATAGCATGAATTTCTTCTAATGTTTTCCCAATGGATTCAGGCGTCATCCAAAAAGTTAGCACGGATCCGGCAATGGAAACTGTTGCATAGAACCAAAATGCTGCATAAACTCCAGCATTGCGACTTATGAAATTGTATCCTGTGTTAGAAATAAACGAGAAACTCGATCCGACAATCATGCTAAACGCTACAGCTGTCCCTTTTACATCCATTGAAAAAAGTTCTCCTTGTAGGATATATGGTATAACAGCAATCCCTACATAATACACTATTTCAAACAAAATAAGCGCTGCAAGTGGCAGCCACGTGATGGAAGAGACATCTGCTTTAATATAAAACTTCAAGAAGAAAAATAGGCCTAATGCTGCTAAAAAAACAGCTGCCAATATTCCAGAGACCAAGAATGTAATTCTTTTACTAATGCGGTCCATTATTCCACTTGCTCCAAAGGAAGAAACCAGTCTAATCCCAGCTAAAATCAGTACAGAAATTTTAGGCGGCAGTGAAGAACCACTAAGTGAAAAAATTTCCTGGGTATAATTAAGAATAGCACTGTGCCCTGCCATTACTTGTGTCAGTTTAAGGCACATAACGATCGCCAAACACCTTCGGTTGTAGCTTTTCAATATTAATTCCTTTAAAGAATTGTTCTTTCGTTTTTCCTTTTCCTCTATATCTAATTTCATTTCCCTGATATCAACTTCTAGTGTTTTAGAATCAGACACTCCTCTCAGTTTCATTAAAGATTTCATTGCATCTTCACCTCTGCTTTGCAACAATAAAAAATATGGACTTTCTGGCATACAAGAGAATACAATAAGAAAGAGCACTGGCACTGTTAAGGCTGATAAATTCAATATTTCGTAAGAGAAGAATGTTCCAATTGTTGCCAATGCAAAATAAAATAGACACTGAATTGTCCTCATAATACTAACTAGGGTTCCTCTAAAATCCTTTTCCGCAATTTCAGCTAAATATATCACCAAAGTGTTGTAAGTAACTCCTTGGCCAATTCCAGAGATAAATTTCGCAATTAAAATGTATTTATAATTTTCTGCATATATGATCAAAATCCAAGAAATAACAGCTGGTATACCACTCAGTAATAAGCTTAATTTTCGACCGATTCGGTCAATGAAGAAAATGTTCAGGAGAGAGCCAATTATATCGGCGAAATGATATATTGAAATGATCCAACCTCCCTGCGAATCGGTGACTAAAAAATTGGAATAATTACTTTTTAGATGAGGTAGTGCAGGCGAATTCCAAACAGTATTAGCTGCTAGTACTGCTGCTGATAGGGAAGCTGAAAACAAAATTATTTGTATATATTAATTTGCAGAAACTATTATTACTGTTGTAAATAAATTTGTAACTAAATTAAGTTTTTATTTAATTATGAAATGTTGCGACAACGTACCAGCAATACCGGCAATAACCTGCATTGATCGACTTCTCCCTTCTGTAAACTCATTATTTTCTGTAATTTCTCTTTCTTTCCAATCAGTATTGTATAATCTCGTTTGCAATTGCAAATCCTTAATTCTTTCCCCTTCAGAGTTCGTTCCCTAAGAAAATCCAATTTGACTTGAAAAAAAAACTATACGAGAGAAAAAAGATTCTGTTCGCATCAAATCTATATTGAAAATTAATGATCTTACCTGCGTTTTTAATAAGCCATCCATCTCCATCTTAAATCTATCATTTTTTTCCATGCTCCAGAAATGTAGATAAACAAATGTTCCACTACGTCAAAACGAGAAGTAACAACACGATAAATTGAAAATTAAGATCCTATTCATGCTATCAATAAATTATGCAATTGACACAGAAATTGCGACTCGTTGTTAGTTGAGGCTGACGCTGGTAATATCAATCACGGAAGTAAATTCGAGCATGCACACAAGTAGAATCTTGATACTTGAATCTGATAAATGGTGCTTGAAAATTATTGTGAAGTTACGAAATAAGACCGCCGAAGAAGAAATAAACAAAATTATGAATGATGCCAATCATAATGAGCGATCAATTGGCTTCAAGAAAATCACTAATTACTCGAGTAAAGAGCCTATAGCTGAAAATATGCCATTCTGATAAGATTATGTATATAGATTCAATGATAAGGCCTGTCTAGTTGCAATATCTATAAAATAATCACGGACAGTAAATAAAAAGGAGGACTTTAAGTTTCTTCATTTTAATCGTTATGTTCACTTTCAGGAGTGTTTGAAAGGTATCACGATTCTAGTAGAATAGATTGATAAAGCCTGGAAAATTATCTCTACTTTATTACCAGTAAGATGGATCATGGATATGCAATAAAATAATCAAATGAAAGGTAATACACAAATATCAACAATTTATTAAACTTATGTTTTGGTAGATTTTCCGTAGGTACAAAGATTTCACTAAGACATGTGATAAGCTAATTTCATCCAAAATAATCTATTACAAATAAACTTTGCGACATATATGCGGAATGGTCTCTCGTAAGTTTAAAAAAAATATATATTTTTTAAATATTAAAAAAGATCTGTTGCTAATGCTGTTTTTAGTTCAACGAAACTCTAAATAATACTTTTCATTTGTGAACATAAACTTTAGTAAATGAAAACACCCAACGTAAGATTTACAGATCAAACCAATTTCGGAATATATTAACATACAATTTCCATAAAGTTAAGAGTAAATGCAATAAAGTATAAATTCTCAGAGATAAAAATGAAGTCGGACGAGTGAAAGGTTACATATAAAGAGTCATACATAGCACAGATTTCAAGAAACAACTTTTATCACACACGATAATTTTCTAATTGACATACACCATACACATCTTAAGCGTGCTAGATAACCAAAGCAATTACCAAAATGATGTGTTCCAAACACATATATAATAAGGGAGTAGTAATCGTATAGTAACATTTTAGCTTGAAAAATATGTTTTTGACCATGTTTTCACTTCTTCCTTACGCCAGTTTCCTCTATCAACGTGCTTAGACCAACACTTCAATCTATTTAAACTTCGACAATAAGCCCGCTATTTAAATCTACATCCATTATACCTACAAAATCTTCTCCTTTCTCAAAACCACGTCAACGCTCTCATTGTCACATTTCCACCTCAACTAATTCAGCGTCCAATAGCTTCGAAAATGCCGTCGACAATTTCTGACGCTCCGCTCACAATGTCTCCCACTAGATTAATAGTTTGGTCAACTGTATCTGATACTACATCATTTCCGTTTCATTGTCCGCTTCCACTGGAACTAGCTTCCACACTGATAGATCCTCTTCCTGTTCCTCCACCTCAAAACACATCTCAAAAATCATCTCCGACAGTATCTGCAGCTCCGCTTACAACTCCGTCTACTAGGCCTCAAGCTTGGCGTACTGTGCTTGATACTTAACCAGTTCCGCTTCCTTGTCCACGTCTGCGGCTACTAGTTTCAAAACTAGTAGATCCATTTGCTGTTCATCCATCTCCAGAAACATCTCCGACAGTATCTATAAGTCCGCCTACAACCCCGTCTACTAGGACACTAGTTTGGTCTACAGTGTTTGATCCTAAACCAGTTCCGGTTCCTTGTCCACTTCCACTGGTACAAATTTTAACACTATGGGGATCCATTTCCTCCTCCTCCACCTCCAAGAACATCTCCAACAATATCTCCGACAGTATCTGTAGGTCCGCTTACAACTCCGTCTACTAGGCCGCTAACTTGATCTACAGTACCTGATACTGAACCAGTTTCATTTCCTTGTCCACTTCCACTGGTACTAGTTTCGACACTATAGGATACATTCCTTCGCCTCTTATTAGATCTGCAACAATATCTCCGACTAGCTTACTGTATCTGTTGCCCCACTTACAACTCCATCAACTAGGCCGGTAGCTTGGTCTGCTGTACCTGATACTAAACCAGTTCCATTTTCTTGTCCGCTTTCACTGCAGCTAGTTTAAACACTGGTGGATCCATTCTCTGTTCCCCCACCTCCAAGAACATCTCCAACAACATATGCAACAGTATCTGTAGCTCCGCCTATAACTCTGTCTTCAAGGCCGCTAACTTGGTCTACTGTACTTGATACTAAACCAGTTTCATTCCTTGTCCACTTCTACTGGTACCATTTTCAACACTTGTGGATCCATTTCCTGTTCCTCCGCCTCCAAGAACAACTTCAACAACATCTCCGACAGTATCTGTAGCTCCGCTTACAACTGCGTCTGCTAGGCCACTAGCTTGGTCTTCTGTGATTGATACTAGACCAGTTCGATTTCCTTGTGCGCTTCCACGATTGCAAAATTTTCCGCGAGTAGGTGGGCGGTACGCGCGCACAGTACGAGACCCGAGCGCGAAGTAGCAGTCGGGGTGTAGCCGCTTGTGGCAACTACGCTTTCGAAAAAGGAACATGATGCTCAAACTCGGTCGCAATGGTGCTGAGAGACCGCTATTTTTCAACTGCGCAGGCGTCGCGCAATGGTGGAGTAAGGGAGAAACTACATGATCTTTTCGTCACTCCTTCGATACGCGACGCGTGCGCAGTTGAAAAGGCGGCAGGCCGTTACATGATCCAATGAATACATGGTCTGGCCACTCTAGCTCCCTGATTTGTCCTGAGACACGCAATCGCACAGTTTCGCCATTTTGTTACCGTAGCCCGCAGTTTGAACTTGAGGTGTACCTCTCTGTGCGACAAAATATTACAGGAAAATCAGTATATATATAGGAATATATAATATATAAATAGTAAAAGAATTAATGCCAAAAAATAGAGAAACTACAAAGGAGTGAGTTATTGTAAAACACTGATATGAAAATGAATTATATGAAGAACAGAATGGTAGTTTGTAAATAATAGTGAATAAGAGTGGTAAAGAAAAAGCATAAAAATTTGGATATGTATGAGAATTAATCACATTCTAAAAATCTCCGTTTAACAGTGTATAATTGTATAGTGAAACTCAAATGCTATTAGTATAAGTAATTCTCATGTCACAATTTTTTTTCAGAAAAAGACCTGCAAAATCAACAGAGGTCCGTTACGATTGCGATGGTCCGTAAATTTTACAGAAAAGTTCACCAGGTCTTCGCCGATGACAATTGCAGGATTTAAGGAATTTATAATTTCTGCTTCTTCTTTGGGTTATTTCCTTAGCAGTAGATCTGTTAGGTTTGGGATAGAAACGGAAAGCTTCGGATGTAGATCCCGGAAAGAATCTGAAAGTAAATCGTATACAAACCTATCCGAAATTTGCTTTCCGAAATTTTTACCAGGGTCCTTTCTGCGATTTACTAACTTTTTCACTTCGCTTTCGCATTGCACTCCCTCCACGCTTTTCTAAATGTGAATTTAGAAAAACGTTTCAATTTATGAAAACTTCAAGTTCAGCTTCACTTTAAGGATTATATTTCACTCTAATGAGACAAATTGATTTATGGAGTTTGAAAAACTCTATGATGTAAATACGTAGTGATTTTTAAATTTCTTTACAGTTCATAAAAGAAAAAAACCTTCTACATTTAGTAATGCACAAATATTTTGAATACAAAATTTCTCGTTTTCATGAAATGAATCTTTTTCTCTGCGATTATTATAGAAACACTTTTTTTATTTTTGTAATGAACAATATATATTAGGAATACATTCATTCATAAGGTCTACTTTCAAAAAAATAAATCAAGCTTTCTCTCATCTTCCAAATTTCAGAGAGAGAAAAGTTGCTTGACGAATGACCATGTAATGCAATTTGAAAATTTAAAAATAATGACCTCTTAGTAGATGTTTTTTGTCAAGGCTTATCATTTTTACATTAATTAGAAAATACTTGTTAATATTTTTAAATTTCGACAATCTTTCATATTTAAAAATATATTATATAATATTATATACAATATAATATCACAGGGTTTCGACAACAAAATTTTTTATTATTTTCGAAAGTCTTATACTTTTATTAAGAATAAGAGAGATTTTTGCGGGATAAAATGCGATTTTATATTATATACAAATTATATTCATAACGCAATAGAAAAGTTCGTAGAAAAACAGTAAAAGAGCGAGTATAACGAGAATTGTAAATAAAAAAGATCGTAATAATAATATACTATACACGAATATTTAATATAAGTCGAACAAATTTTTCTCCAAAATTTAGGAAAAAATATTTTCAAATGAAAATAAAATAACATTAATAATTTTATGTTTGGTATGAACGACACAATTTAATTTAAAAAATTAATTCATCCAATACTTTTCAAATTACTTATATTTTATACATACTGCATGGGCTGAAAAGCCTTCGGCCTGACACAGAGATGACGCCACAAACAAAAAATCTGTATGCTTGTCATAGAGTACCAACCTTAACTAGAAT
>JAUMHM010000085.1:2680111-2691895 GCA_032362435.1 Melikaiella ostensackeni
TTTTACAACTTATTTTTGTATCTTTTAAAACAGTTTTCAATTGATAAATTACATAATAATAATAGTCCTAGAGAACATTTTCAGAAGTAAATTCAGTAAATTATCAAGTTTCCACATAACATACAGTATTTTTTCCACTTTCATGTAAAATCATCTTATTCAATTACTGCAATTCTAATGTATGCAGGATTAAGTAAATTTATTAATTATAATCAATGATAATCATATGGAATTGGTAAAACTTATACATTTTAAAAATTTCAAACTCTACGCGTGAAGAATGAGGTCTTCAAAATGTTACAAGGTCAATGTTAAGAAAATCAATTATATTGTTCTTATCTCACTATGGATAACGTCAAATGACGAAGAACACGTGTTCGTAAACCTGCTGCATTGCAGAGGTACTTACCTACATCGGTATATATTTGGCTGCAAGTGCCGCATCTTTTTTCTCAAATTGTAAAAATAAACTTTCATAATATTCAATATTAATAATAATAATAATAATAATAATAATAATAATAATCTACAAGCATATGCAGCCGATACATTCCATTCGCAGCATGAAGTTGGTTCGCAAAGATGCTTTTGTTTTTTATTCCTGTTTCTTTGAATTGGTTCCTTTCATTTTTTTAAGTTCAGAAACACATAATTAAAAAATTGAAGTTGATCAATCTCAAATATTTGAAATCGTACATCAAATTGAAATTAGTAATTGGAAACTAATATTTTTGAAATAAATATATTTGCCGTTTTACATATTACGTTTCGTAATTTCCCTAGTTTTAGTTAATAAGTTTTTCATTTTTCATGACTTAAAATACTTGGAATAAAACAGAAGTCTAACCTTTTTGGCTTCTGATATTAGTTTCAGTACAAATAATTGAATTTCTAAAATCTATTACAATTACAATTTTTTAATTTCTAGCATGAGTAGAGTTTTCAAATCTTTGAAAACTGTGAATTAAACAATTTTCAATCTCACTTCCTGATCATATTTCAGCTTGAAGTTTTCAACATTAAATTATTTTGAACAGAAATCATTTAATATTAAGCAACTTTTAAATAAAAGCATATATAAACACTGAAAATGGTTTGGTTTCATTTTTAAGTCTATTCAAATTTTATCGTTTGAAAATAATTATATTCAACAGAAAAAAAATCATTAAAACCAACGCTTAATTAGATAATTAATTTTAACCTAAAATTCTCAAAATTTTATTGTTTCAAATTTACATTAGTATAATATGATAATTGTCTAGAGACGCGACTTTTCTGAATTTTTATAATTTGATTAAAGTTTCCCTCAAAAACTATCTCCTAGAACCCTAAGATGTAAAATGAGATTTTTGCATTATATTGCAATTTATTAAAATTTCTTTTACCATTAATTTCCTTGATCATCACTAATCAATGTGTCATTTATTTGTATTATCTTTGAAAATACATAATATGATGTATAAAAAAAATACTGATAGTGCTTGAGTTTCATTACAGATTTGTTAAAGATAGATCTTTGAAATGCAATTAATTATTATCAATATAACAAATTTTATATACTTTCATATGAGTGGTCCAAAAGCAATAATTTGTTTACAGTTTCTCTACTTCCTTCAATAATTCCTTATATATTTTAATATTATTTACTTTATATACTAATTTTTCTGTAATGACTTTTCTATAATAATTGTTATAATATTTTCATATTAACACGAAAAAAGTATAGGAAATTCATTATATGAAGACCATTGTGGGCCTATAGTAAATTTTCTATAATTTTTTTCATAAGGCTAATACAAAATTATTTTAAAAGTTAATAAAAATATATGGCACATTGTTTAGGGGCCGGTATTTGAGGATGAAGAAAAAAAGTCTCAAGGTGTTTGAATTAAAATATTTGAAATTAATCAATTTTAAATTAAAAACTTTAAATAATTGAATAAATCCGAATTGAAAGTTTTCAATATTAAACAACCCGTAAATGAGGAATACTTAAAATTGTACATTTTCAAAGACTTGGGAGCTGTAAAAATGGTGGAAATTTTATTCTTAGACTTACCTATTTGAATAATTTCATGGAGTTACTCAATTTTCAACACAAGAGTAAATCATTTTCAAAATTAGAGCATTTATTGAAAAATTTTGAATTTAAAATGCTGAAAAATTATGCAATATCAAATTCGTATTCTTTAAAATTTGAAATTCACTGCTTTCAAAACGCAAATGTTACAAATTTTAATTCCTTCTTTCATAATTATGAGTTTTATATTTGGGGCAATGAAAATTTTGCAGATTCAAAATGAAGCTTTAAAAATTATGCACACAGAATAGGAACTGTTAAAGGTGAATATTTTTTAATCAGATATTTTCAAAATTTAAAAGTTCAATTTCTAATCTACAAAACTAATTTAACGTTCAAAATTTGTGGCACAATACAAAATTAAAAATGTCAGAAAGAAACATTCAAAATGATGCATATTTCAAATTAGAGTATCTCACTATATAATAACTTAAAATTGAAACCGTGTACACTTGAAAAGTTTGGAAAAGCATTAAAGCTGAATGACTTTAAAGTAGCATTATAATTTTCCAAGCCCCTTTTCAAATTAGTCTGTGAAAAAGTAAAAAAATGTTGCCTTAAAAATAAAACCATGCAAGAACTAGACGTTCAATATTGAATCATTTTAAATTTGACAATGTTATGAATTGAACATTTCAAACTCATTGCCTCTCAAATTATCTTTTTGGAGTGATTGAGCATTACAATTTAAAATTGGAATCATAGTAATCTTGTTTTATATTTGTACATTATTAATTGAAACAAATTTGTTTTTCTTTTTTATTCCTGTTTCTTTAATTTGGTTCGTTTTATTATTTAAAGTTTGAAAGTACATAAGTGAGTGTAGAATGAAATAATATTTCATTGATAACACTAGTTTACAAATTTTTGGTTCATCGCGTGTACCTAAAAGAAAAAGTTTTTTCTAGACTAATTTTGGGTCGTTGAAAAAAAAGATGACACTCATTTATTTTTCCAAAGAACCTTTTTCGAGGTATTTATAAAAAAACGTGTTTTGTATTCTTTTTTTCAGTTACTGGCAGAAATTTCGAGAACGGTTGATCTAACTAACATGAACATAAAGGTATGTTCTTCTTCTTTCCAACGATCTGTTCGCGTCAATCAGATTTAAATTTTTTGGGTTATAGGCGATGAAATTCGAAAAAAATGGAACAACTGAAAGTGAGTGATTTTGAAATAGAGTCGAAAAATCCACTTTTTTTTACTTTCATCGCCTGTAACCCAAAAAATTTTAATCCGATTGACACAGGCAGTATATAGTCGGAGAGTGGAAGATCATGCCTTTCGAACAAAACACAGTTTATGTGAATTGGATCAACCGTTATCAAGATTTATGCCAGTTACTGAAAAAACACGTTTTTTGCAAATATCTCGAAAACACTTCCTTAGAAAAATAAATTAATGTCGTTTTCTTTTTCAGCGACCCACAATTAGTCTAAAAACCTCTTTCCTCTCCTGGTACATTTTTCGTGTAAACAAGTGTAATATATGAAATCCTTTGGGATCAATTTCGAATCTACGAAAATGTACAACAAAATTAAATTAATAATTGGAAACTAATATTTTTGGAATAAATATATTTGACTTTTGACTCAGGTTCCGTTATATTCTTTTTCAGTTAATAAGTTTTTCATTTTATTATGACTTAGAATACTTGGAAGGAACAGGAAAAAGACTTTAATCTTATCGTCTTCTCATATTATTTTCAGTAAAAATAATAAAATTTCTGAAATCTATTATAATTACTAATTTTTAATTTCAAGCATGAGCCGAGTATGTAACTTTCTTAGTTTATTAAATAAAAAAGTCCGAATGATTTCAAATATAATAAAAGTTGTATGACTTTCCCCTTTTTTAAATCTTTTAAAATTGTAAATTAAAAAATTTTCAATCTTGTGGATAACCTTTCATCTTGAAACTTTCAACATTAAAATATTTCGAACTGGAATCGGTTAATATTAAACGACTTTGAATTGCAAGCATGTATCTTTTGAAAATAATTATATTTTACAGGTAAAAAATAGTCAAAACTAATACATGGTTAAATAATTAATTTTAACCTGAAATTTTCTAAATTTTATAGTTTTAAATTTATATTAGTACAGTATTGTAGGCTTTTAATACTTCAGACAAAAATCCGGAATAAATAAATTGGCTGATGGTAATTTTTGTCAAAAGCCAAGAGTTGTATTTAGAAGTCCAAAATTGTAGAGTTTTAAATTCAAATTCATGAATGCTGTAGTAGTATAAAAAATAACTTAGTCATTTTTACCCTCTAGAAACTATTATTCATTCACCCTCAAAAACCTTCCCCTAAGTAGTGAAATGAGATTTTTGCAATATATTGAAGTTTATTAATTTTTTTTGACAATTTCTTCCGGCATAGATCAACATCAATAAATGTTCTTTATATTTTTATTATCTTTCAAAATAATATGACGTATACAAAAATATGCTGCTAGTATTCAAGTTTCACAATAGCTTTTTTGAAGAGAGCTCTTTAAAATATGCTACATTCCCATAAATATAACAATTTTTATGTACTTTTATATGAGTGTTCCAAAATAAAGAATTTATATACAGTTTTTACTTTTTGCAATAATTCTTTCAATATTTTAATATTATTCACTTTTATACTGATTTTTCTGTAATGATTTTCCTATAATATTTCCTATAATCACCAAAAAATTATAGAGAATCCATTATAGAAAAATTTTATAGGTCTACACTGAATTTCCTGTAACATTTTTTCATAAATATAAGACAAAATTATTTTAAAAGTTACTGAAAATATATGGCACATCAATTAGGAGGTGATATTTGAGGATGAACAAAAGACTCTAAGGAGGGTACAAATTAAAAAATTTGAAATTAAACAATTCTAAATTAAAAGCTCTAAATAATTGAATTAATCCGGATTGCAAGCCTTGGATGATAAACAAAATGTAAGTGAGGAATACTTAAAATTGTACACTTTCAAAGACTTGGCAGCTATAAAAATGGCGAAATTTTTATTCTGAGGCTTACATATTTGAATAATTTCACTAGAAAGAATTTTAACTGAAAATTAATCAATTTTACAATTTAAAAGTGAACCATTTTCAAATTTAGAACATTTAAAATTGAAAAACTTTGAATTGAAAGAGCTAAAAAATCATGCAATATCAAATTTATATCTTTTAAAATTAAAAATTCACAGTTTTCAAAACTTAAGAATTAAAAATTTTAATTTCTTATTTTTTAAATTAAGAGTTTTATATTTAGGGCAATGAAAATTTGGCAGATTCAAAATGAGACTTTGAAAATTGTACACGCAAAATGGGAACGTTGAAGGGTGAATATTTTCCAATTATTTCAAAGCTGAAAAAAGCTACAAAATTCTAGAATATAAAATTGAAATCGTGCTTTTTAGCTTGAATAATCATTTGAAATTCAACAATTTTAAATGAAAAACTTTAAATAATTGTATTAATCCCTATTCCAAGCCTTCGATAATAAACAAAATGTAAATAAGGAATACTTGAAATTGTACACTTTCAAAAACTTGGCAGCTATAAAAATGGCAAAATTTTTATTCTTAGGCTTACATATTTGAATAATTTCACTAGAAAGAATTTTAACTGAATTTAATCAATTTTACAATTTAAAAGTGAACCATTTACAAATTTAAAACATCTAAAATAAAAAAATTTTGAATTTAAAGAGCTGAAAAATTATACAATATCAAAATTGTATCCTTCAAAATTTAAAATTCACAGGTTTCAAAAAGTAAAAATTAAAAATTTTAATTTCTTTTTTTTTAAATTAAGATTTTTATATTTTGGGCAAAGAAAATTTGGCAGATTCAAAATGAAACTTTAAAAATTGTACACACAAAATGGGAGCGTTGAAGGGTGAATATTTTCCAATTATATCAAAACTAAAAACTTTAGTTTCAAATCAACAAAACTGAAATAACTTTTCAAGTTTGCGACAAAATATCAACATTACAAATGTCGGGAGGAAAAATTTTAAATTATTAATTTGATGTTACAAAACTGTAGAATATAAAATTGAAATCGTGCTTTCCAGATTGAATAAACATTTAAATTCAATAATTCAAAGACTTGGCAGCTATAAAAAAGCGAAATTTTTGTTCTTATGCTTACATATTTGAATAATTATTATACTAGAAAGCATTTAAAAATGAGAATTAATCCATTTCACAATTCAAATGTGGATCATTTTCAAATTTGGAGCTTTTAAAATTGAACATTATTGAATCTTAAGTGCTGAGAAAGGGTACAATTTTAAATTTATAGCCTTTAAAATGTGAAATTCATAGTTTTTGAAGCGTAAAAATTAACCATTTACATTTTTTTCACAATTGGGTGTATTATACTTGGATCAATAAAAATTTGGCGGATTGGAAATGAAAGTTTGAACATTGTACTGAAAAAACGTTTTGAACTCGCGACACAATATCAGAATCAAAAGTGTCACAATGAAACATTCAAAATGACTAATTTAATACTGATGAATATTTAAAATTTAACTATTTCACCATATAATAGCTTCAAATTGAGATCCTGCGCACTTGAAAATTCCGAAAAAGTATTAAAAACTGAATATTTTAAAAGTACCTATCCAATTTTCCAAATTAATCTGTGCCTTAAGAATTATTTCAAATTTGGTAATGTTCTAAATTGAACATTTCAAACTCATTGTTTCTGAAATTATTATTATTTAAAGTGATTAAACCGTACAATTCAAAAGTTGAATCATAGTAATCTTGTTTTATATATTTATATTATTAATTGACAATGCGATGTTTCCCGCGTGCTGTAGCGGGCGTATAATACGCGCGCGATTATTATTTTTATTGTCTCACGCAATTTTTAAATGAAAATAAAAAATTAATATTGAAACGAAATTGTTGTATTTCATAGTATCTGTTATCTGAAATAATAGAAAAGAAAAGCAAGTACAATATTTTCGAAAATTGAGTAAAATTGATATTTAACCTTCAGAATTAATATATAATATTTTTGTGTAGACAATCAAATCATTGTATTTTTTTCGAAAATAACTATTTTCAAAGAAAAACACTATCATAACCTGAATTTGTTCGAAATTATAAGTTTAATATTTGAAGTAAAATGATTTTTGCTCAAAATAACCGATTTCCGGTGAAAAACGCTAACATACCCTATTATTGTTAATACCTAAAAAATTCTGTAAGATTGTGAATCTTCTCCTAAGCCTAATTTTTTTTTAATAACCGATTTCCGATGAAAAATGTAAACATAACCAAAAATTGTTGAAAAATTGTAAATCTTCTTTGAAATCTATATCGATTTCAGGTGAAACACCAGAGTATCTTCTAAAATTATTCAGAAAATTTCTAGGTATATTCTTTGAAATCCAATGATTTTTTATTTACGGATTCCCAATATGAAATGCCAACAAAGCCAAAAATTGTAAAATGATAATCTGAAGAGTAATGATAATCTGAAAAATCTTTTGTTTTTTCATTCAAAATACCAATTTTCGACGCAAAACACTAAAATAACATAACAAAAAATTGTTTATCATTGTAAATCTTTTTTTAAACCTAATGTTTTTTTTTAAATAACCGATTTCCTGTGAAAAGTTTTAATATAACCAAAAATTGTATTGAAAGTGTAAATCTTCCTTGACATCTATATCGATACGTATTTCCGGTGAAAACCGCTAGCTTAACCTATAATTGTATACCATTTATTGATATTTTTTGAAATCCAATAATTTTTTTGCTGCAAATGTACTGATTACCGATGTAAAACGTCAAATTAATCTAAAATTGTTAGAAAATTGTGAATTTCTATGAAATTTAATTTTTTTATTGAAAATACACCAAGACAAGCTTTTCTAGTTAAAAATTCAATTATTAGATTGAAAATTCATGCATTATATTGAAAAATCGTCTTTTTCGGTAGAAAGTTAATCTTCTTCGTTGAAAATTAATCTTTCTTGGCCGAAAATGTAACTATTTTGTCGAAAGTTCGTCTTCTTCATTAAATTCAACTGTGGTTGATTTACAATTAAAATCTTGTTTAGTTGAAAAATTAACAACTTGGTTTGAAGTTGAACTATTTTGTAAAAAATACACTTGTTTGTTAAAGATTCATCACTTTAGTTGAAAATTCAACTGTTTGATTGCAAATTACCTCTTTGGTGAAAATGCATATTTTCGAGTTGGAAATTCAACTACTTTATAGAAAATTCATCTCTTTGGCTTCAAAATTCAACAATTTGGTAGAAAATTAACTTTTTTGTCGAAAAATCATAATTTTGGAATGAAAATTCAACTCTTTTGAAGATAATTTGTCTTTTTGGCATTTAATGCAACTGTTTGTCTGAAAGTAAATTTTTTTTTGAAAATTCCTTTCTCTTGATAGAAAATTCATTTCCATTGGCAGAAAATATTTTTTGGTCACTTAGGTAAATTGGTAACTAAAGTCCCCAAAATCGCGAAAAAACGCAGAATAAACGTTGCTCCTGCCAAATCGCATGCACGGAGGTCGGTCTCCTTATGATTTCTTCGTAATCTTATCCCAATTTTGATTGATAATCAAATAATCAGATTTTATTTCTATATATTTTTAGAATTATTCTCAACAAAGAAAAATGTTTGAATTTTTTATTTCTCAACCAAAAATATAAGTTTATGTTTTTTCAATTAGTACAATTTTAGATTGGGATATTCATTTCCGTTACCTTGCTTTTGCATTTCTAACATAAGTCACTATAATGAGAATCGTAAATTAAAGTTATCCGCACTTATCGCTCAATGGGATGTCCTGTCTGATGAGATTGTTTTCCACTGCGGTAATTCTTACTCTGTGTAACTAAAAAATGTAGACATTCATCCTGCAACCAGAAATATAAACATAAATAGAAAAAAATTATTCTTTGCCAGTAAAAGAAGTTGAATGATGTAACTCTATTTTTATACCTCAAAGGAAATCAGAGTAATTACTGACTCTTTTTCTATAAGAAAAACTCTAAAGAAACGTAAGTATTTAAAATAATACAAATTATATTACCGTAAGCTGGGGCTAAGCGGTGCATAAGTGGAGAAAAGAGACGCACCCTTTATTCTGTATTTAAAACAAGATATTGCTTCTTCTATGTTTTGCAATTAAAGTTTTACAATTGTTAGTTGCAACCCTCTATATTTTTTATCTAGAAGAAACAAATATTTCATTCAGAAATGCAGAAACAAGGGTGCGCCGCTTATCCCTACATGCACCACTTGGCCCCAGTTTAACGTATCAAATTTTATTGAATGAAGCTACTTTCTTTTTAGAAAATGGTTGATGTAACGACAGCTTTACCAACTGATACTGGATCGTTAATTGGACGAACTAGGGGTGCATTAAGGTCCATGAGATCAGTTTTAGGAGAAGGTGGAGAATACCTGCAAGGATTAGGAAACAGAATCGGATCTGCCCTCAGTAGTAGTTTGGAAGAAAGCGATCTGGCGACCCCATCATCTTCATCTCCAACTCAAGCTCTCGTAAAAGATGAAGAACTTGGAAGAAGAAAATTGAGACTCCCAAAGTAATTACAGAAAAAATTATTAAAGCCCATATTTTTTTCAAATTAGTACAATGGGCATAAGTGCCAAGTCATTCCAGTAACTTTCTCTAAATCTTTATTCAAAAAAGAAACTTTTTCACTTTTTCTTATTGGTAACTATGAACGAAATTATTAATCCAAACACCTGTGCAGCAGTCGCCCTACTTAGTCCCATTTAAAAAGGAAAACTATCAAGGCCCTGACCAGTACTTCTATTTTGAATGAAAGTTGTTAAATTATAATCGAGGCTTGCCCCATGTCTGGATTTCATTGAAGATACCTTGTTGCGCCAGACTTCTAGTCGAACCTAGAAATTTTCTCTCAATTTTTGTATTATTTTTAAGTTCATTGACATTTAAATAATATCCCCATTTAATTAATATTTTAATAAAGAAACGGAATATATGACTTATGAAACAGCATTACAAACCTTACTTTAAAGAAGGTTGCAAATAAAGTTAAAATTCATTTATATAACCACATTATCTCATTTCACTAATTCAGTTACAAAAATCGTAATTATATTGGATATTATTTATGTAATGAGTTTTTGCATTTTGAAAAAGCGCGCTGCATGACAACAGCGCCTCCGTGATGCAAACAGAATTCAGCTCTTTAAATGGTGTTGTACAGTGTGAAGACGTAAGGGAACGCCTAAACGAAGTAAGAATACACTCAACTCTCGAGTTAGTGCGGGTCTCGGGCATTGCTTAGTTTGACCGTGAGACTCTTCCGAGAATTTTTACGATGAAAACAGTCAGGGCCGTCTGAACCATTTCCAATAGGAATACATAATATTAATTAATTGTAATTTGTACAAATGGAGATTCTTGTTATCATAAAGTATGGACCTTTTTTAATAATGAAGACTAATTAATAAAAAGAGGATTCTCCACATGTATTTAAACACAAATGCAAAAAATGTACGCGATTGTGCGAGCTGCCCTCTTTGTCGCTACGTTACTGCGAGATTGCGTCAAGGTCGCCGCGCGTCTTTCCCTGTCCCCCGAGCTCCCTCGTCGGCGAGTGTGAGCTGGCAGAATTCTAGGGACGCAGTGAGGCGAGGCGCAGTATATTAAGAGTTGAGTGTGATTATGCATTCCAACCCGATTTTGATTGAATTTCTGGCTTGATCGATCAACAATCAACATTAGGACGGAGTAAAAATGATGAAATTAATCGAATCATTTGAGCTAAGAGAAAAAAATTTATGGCTTGGCATCTGAAAAAAGTAGAAAAAAAATGTTTAATCGGTTAATATCTTCTGTTCGGTTTTTGGATTTGAATATTCAAAAACTTTTTTCTCAACTTTTTTTGTCTAACTTTTCAATGATACCATTTCCTTTAAGAATTTTAAATTTATTAAAACAGTTCATAAGTCAATGTAATAACTAACTGAAAATAATGTCAAGTGGGCTAAACTGAGAAGAACATTGTTTATAATGTTATCAACAAAGTAATGAACAAAAGTTATTTTGTCGGGTTTCGCAATGATAAGATATTTTAAATCCATAGCTTTTGTATGAAATATGACGTATATTATTGTGCGTTTACAATAAGTTGATAATATCTGCTGCTTTCCAATCATTTAAACAATTTTTATTTTTAAAATGAACATTTTGACTATTTTTTTATGCATAGGTTCCATTTTTTGCGAAATCAACTCGAAATCTCTTGTTAAAGACACCTTGCTATCATATTTTACGTAGTGATAAGAACTGTTAATTATATAAACAATTTTTATAAACAAATGCACATTTTGTCCAATGCTCCCTGAATAGGCTCGATTTTTTTGCGGAATCAACTCAAAATGCCTTGCCAAAGACTCTTTCCTGTCATGTTTTTCATAATGACAAAAACTGTTAATTATATAAACAATTTTTATGAACAAAGGCACATTTGGACCTTTTTTTATAAATAGGCTTTATTTTTATCGGAATCAACTAGAAAGGTCTTGCTAAAGACTCCTATCATATTTTTTAAATTAACATGACATCAAAAGGTCTATGGCAAGACATTTCGAGTTGATTCCGCAAAAAACCAAGACTATTCATCAAAAAGTAGTAAAAATGTGCATGTTCATGAAAATTGTTTACATAATT
>JAUMHM010000085.1:2702867-2735473 GCA_032362435.1 Melikaiella ostensackeni
AAATAAATAATGAAAATATATTGAAGGAATTAATCTAAGAAGTAGAGAGACTGCAAAGAAACAATATGGAATTACAAAAAAATAGTGATTCTTCATAAGTAAACTTTACGCAGCAAAAATCTGTGAATTCCCTTGGCATCTTTAAAATCGCTTGATATTTAATTGAAATCAATGAAAATTCTTGAAAATCTCTTGAACACCATTGATATCTTAGGAAATCTTGGGAAATCCTATCAGGCATTTTTCCTTTGTATGAACAGATGCAGGTAGAAAAAAATAATCGCAATATTTTTATACACTTTTAATTCAAAAATGTTCCAAGTCGAATAATATAAAATTAAAATTTTTATAATTAGACCATTTCACATTTAAACCTTCAAAATTGACCAATTTCTAAGTTATCAATTGTAAATCTAAGTTCTTTAGATATGAATAATTCTTTATTAAAAATTTTGGAAACGTAGCTACTTAAAATTCAACAATATTTGACAGTAAAAAAAAAGTTAAACGATTGTCAAACTGAAACATGTTAATTTTATAATTTTAAATTGTAATCGTAATTTTAAAAAGTTTCCAATTGTATGAATGTGTGAATAAGCTATGAAGATCAATATAATGAACAAGGTTAATCCAATCAAAATTAAAAAACTTTGAACATTTTTCAAAATTGCTGTCAAAAAACTGAAAGTATTAAAATCTTCCAAGATTTTTCAAAATTAGACATGTTATCTAGATTACGAAAAAAATGAGTTTTTGCGATTTTTCCAAGCTCTGAGAATTACAAATTTTTTATCCTTATTTAATTCAGGATCTGGCCATTTTAATTGCCAAAATCTTCTAATTTTTCTTAAGATAAATTTTGTGTGCGATAAATTCTCCATTTGTTGACAGAAAATTATAATAGATTGCAAAGCTTTTAAAAATTATTTTAGTTACGAATTAATCTTTTATGGTTAAAAATTTAATTCTTTGGTTAAACATTCAATTATTTTGTTGAAAATTCCACAAATTTGTTCAAAAGTCATGCTTTTTGGTTGAAAATTCGTTTTTTGGGTTGCGAATTCAACTATTTTGGCAGAAAATGAACTTTTTTGTTGGAAATTTATATTTTCGGGTTAACAATTAACTGAAAAATCTTTCTTGACTGAAAATTCAACTCTTTTGGTAGAAATTTAATCTTCTTTGGTTCAAAGTGCAACTGATTGGTTGAAAATTAATCGGTTTTGTTTGAGGATTCAAACTACTTTGTTGAAATTTCGTCTCTTTTGGTTGAATTTAACTGTTTCTTATTTTAAAATAAAATCCTTTTTATTGGTTAAAATACTATTTATTAAATTTTTTGTTGAGAACTCATCTTTTTGGATCAAGATTATCTTTTATGGTAGAAATTTCTTTTTTTTTTTTTTGTAAAAAATACAACTGTGGGGAGAAAATTAATCTGTTTTTGTTGAAGATTTAACTATTTTGTGGAAAAATCGTCTTTTTGGGTTGAAAATTCAACTATTTGGTTTTAAAACTAACATTTTTGTTGAAAATTCGTCCTTTTGGGATGAAAATTCAACTAATTGGTTAAAAACTAAAATTTTTGTTGAAAATTCAAGTCTTGTGTAGCAAATTGAACAATTTAGTTGACATTTTTTTGGTCCTTGGTTGAAAATTCAACTGTCTTGTAGAAAGCTGACCAATTTAGTTGACATTTTTTTTTCTTTCTTGGTTGAAAATTTAACTCTTTTGATAGTAATCTAATCCTCTTGGATTCAAAGTGCGACTGATTGGCTGGAAATTGATCGGTTTTGTTTGAGGATTAAAATTATTTTGTTGAAATTTCGTCTTTTTTGGTTAATTTTAGCTTTTTACTTAAATTAAAATCTTTTTTATTGTTTGAAATACCAACTAATAAATTTTTCGTTGAGAATCCATCTTTTTGGTTGAAAATTCATTTCTTCTGGTGGAAATTTCATTTCTTTTTGGTAAAAAATAGGACTGTATGGGAGAAAAATAATCTGTTTTGGTTGAAGATTCAACTATTTTGTTGAAAATTCGTCTTTTTTGTTGAAAATTCAACTAATTGGTCAAAAGCAGACTTTTTTCTTGAAATTAATATTATCGACTTGAAAATTTAATTGTCGTGTAGTAGATTGAACAATTTCGTTGATATTTTCTTTTCTTTCTTGATTAAAAATTCAACTGTCTTGTAAGAAATTCAACAATATAGTTGACATTTTTTTTCTTTCTTGATTCAAAAATCTTTCTTTTTTAAAAATTCAACTCTTCTGTTGAAAATTCGTATTGTGCTATCTATGGCCGTGGAAATTATTTTGTCGTTGAGAAAAGTACTTTTCTCAACGCTCACGTGATCACTTTTCCACACTAGTGGGTTTTTGCCTACTTTTCTCAACGCTCACGTCATCAATCGAGAAATCGATCATTAGGAAGTAATGTATTTTAATATTATTGATGTCTAGTTCCTAATTTTCAATATTATCAATTTTTTTTTTTTTTGAATTCATAGCTGTGAAATAATTTTCCCATTAAAACTGGAAGATATCTACTCACCTGGAAAACCTGGAATTATCACGGAATTTTTTTTAAAGTCAGAGAATTTTGTCGTGCGGGCTAAAATTTTCAAAAAAATTGTAATATAAATTTGAATAACAATGATTTTTTATTGCAGAAGTAACTTTTATAGTACTAGGTTTATACTGATTTAAATCAAACTTTTTTATATCATTTCCAACCAAACAGCTGTATTTTTAATGAAAAAGGTTGAAATTTCTACAAAGAGAAATAAATTTTTATCCAAAAAACGGAAGAGTCAAGTTTCCAGTTAAAAAATTAATTCTCAATAAAAAATTTAATTTCTAACATATAGTTGAATTTTCAACCAAAAAGATGCATTTTCATCTTAAATGATGAATTTTCAACCCAAAAAAATGAATTTTCAACAAAGTAGTTCCACTTTCGAACAAGTAGTTGAATTTTTAAGCAAAAACAATGATTTCTCAACGAAAAATGTAATAGTTGATATTCCAACCAAAAAAGATTCAAATTTTAAATAAAAAACAGTTCAATTTTACAAAAAAAAAACTAATTCTTAATCAAATATTTAATTTTCAACCAAATTGTTGATTTTCAAGCGGAGGAGACGAATTTGTCTCAAATTAATTAAATTTTCAGTTTGAAAATATGAATTTTAACAATTGAGTCAATTTTCTACCAAAACAGATTAATTTTTCTACCAAAAAGTGCATTTTTAACCAAAAAAGATGAAATTTATACCAAAAAAGATAAATTTTTAATCCAAAAAGACGAATTTTCAACAAGAGTTGAATTTTCAACCAAGAAAGATTTTTCAGTTATTAAGAAAAAATATTTCAACCAAACTGTTGAATTTTCAACCAAAACAGACTATTTTTCCACAAAACAGTTGAATTTCGAACCCTAAAATATGAATCATCAACCAAAAAGTCAATTTTAAACCACATGATTTCATTTTACAAGGAAAGAAGGTGAATTCTCAACAAAGTAGTTGAATTATTAACTAAAAAAGATTAATTTCCAACCAAACAGCTGCAATTTTAATCAAAAAGTTTAAGTTTCCAACAAAAAAGACGATTTTTCAACAATATACATACATTTTCAGCGAAATAGTTGAATTTTCAGACAAGAGGATTAATTTTCTAATGAAAAAAAAAGAATTTTCCACAGAATAGTTGAATTTTCAAATTTCAACCAAGTAGTAGAATTTTCAACAGAATAAATAATTCCTCAACCAAAATATAATTATTTTCAACCAAACAGTTGCATTTTTATCCAAAAAAGAGGAAATTTCTGCCAAAAGAACAATTTTTTAAAATTGAAACAACGAATTTTTAGCAAAAGAGTTACATTTTTAATCCGAAAATATGAATTTTCATCAAAAAAGTTAATTTTCAATCAAATAGTTGAATGTCCTACCAAACTGTTGAAATTTCAATCCAAAAATACGAATTTTGTACGAAACAGTGAAATTATGTAATGCTTTCAATTTGAAAGGGTGTAGGGCCGATTGCTTCAAAGAATGCAGTACTTAATACTTGAGTGGCTCCTTATTAAGGAAAATTATACCTGGAAAGATCTAGAAATACCTGAAAAAAATCTTGAATTGTCAGCGAATTTTTTTCCAGGCTTTGAGTAGACACCCTGAAATTGTTATTGCAAAACAAATAACCTTTTTCAATAATCCTTGCAGTTCAAGTGCCTGGTGTGGAACCTTATCGTGAATATTTGTACACGAATTTGAGGGTCCAGCCAATTTGGACGTCGATGCGATTTTGGACAGCAGCATTTTTTGATGCAGTTCAATGCGAAAGGGCAGCCCGACCTGTTCCACACAGACCAAAAACTCTGGATCAAGAAGCTGTTGCTTCTGAGGATCGAAAATTTCAAGCCAATATAGTATTTGGTCAATTAGGGTAGGATCTCAATTAAAGATACACTGGAACCTCGATTTAGAGCCTGTCTCGTGTATGGCCTGCGATGGCCGCGAAGTGCTTCCATTTTTATATCGTAAACAGTTAGGGCCGTACGAACCATTTTCAGTATAAATACATAATATTAATTACCTGTATTTTGTACAAATGTAGAATGTTGTTATCATAAAGGATGGACCTCTTTAAATCATGAAGACTAATTGACGAAAAGAGAATTTTCCGCGTGTATTTAAAAAAAATGCGAAATATGCACGCGAGTGTTCGAACTGCCCGCTTTATCGCTACGAGACTGCTCAACTCGGCATATGGAGGGCCGTTAAATGTAGGTTCCAATGTATTTAGGAAAAAATATTTAAAGAGTACAAAAAGCATTAGTCTTAATGAAAAGTAATAAACAAATTGATTACGAAGTTCGTTGCCAGAAAGTTAAGAATTTTGGACACTGAGGATTAAAATTTGAAATATCTTTCCGGATTATGAAATATTTGTGGCCTGATTTGACTGTTTTTCCAGAATTCCAATATCAATTTAAAATTAATATCAACTTTATTTACAGAACTTTCACCTGTAACATGCATGCATTTGGCCTCTCGAGAAATCTCTGTCTGGAATTTCTCCGAAAACAGTGTATCATCGCAAATCTAACTCCAGGTAATTTCCCCATGTTAAGTCAATGGGAAACTTCATGATTTTTAGGGCACGTGTTAATATTAACCGATATCTCTCAAAATTTCCGAGTTAAAAAAAATGTTTCCGGTCATTTAAATTTTGAAACTCAAACTCTCAAAACTCAATTTATAATTTGTAGTACCTGTTCAAATAAGAACATCTAAATTTACAAATGTAATGTGAAACAATTCTACATTTGAACTTTGAAGCGTTTAAAATAAAAAATGAAAAATTAAAGACTCGAAATAAAAAATATTTAAAATTGTACGTATAGTTCATAAGTAAAGGCTATCAAAATTAAACATTTATTATTTCGAGGTTTTCAAACAGAAAAAAAATTAAAATTGAATATTGAAACATTAAAAACTGTTCAGCTGTTAAGACTTTGAATTTGAAATTGATTCATTTATAAATAACCTTAAAGGCTTTCAATAAGAAATTGTACTCATTTATAAATTTTTAACCTGAAACTAATGAATTTTTTACACATTAAATTTAATTATTCAACCTATTAAGACTTTAAGTTGGAAATTGTATGACTGCGAACAATTGAAATTTCTAACGAGACAGTTTTTAATGCAAAACATTTAGAATTTTTCAATCTAAAAATTGTTTGTAATTGAACTCTTTATATTTGAAATTATTCCTTGCAATTTGAAATAAAGTTTTATTATATCATTTTGAAGGATTCAATTCATAATTATTCAATTCCACTTGTCACTTTAGTTTGAAATTGTGTAATTTATAAAGTATTAGAATAAAATTATGCAATTTTAGCATCTTCAACTTTAAATTATTGAACCATGAAGGATTTGAAATGAAAATGATACAATCACGTTTATTTAAATTCACATTTATGCAATTTCAAATACTCCTAATTTCAAATTGTTCAATATTAAAAATTTTAATCTGGAATTTTTCGATTTTCATCGTTTGGAAATAATAGCTATTAAAGTATCAAGAAGCTTCAATTTCTAAACATCCATCTTTCAATAATTTCAATTTAATACCAAGCAATTATGAATGTTTCAATCTAAAATTATTCAAACGCTTATTAAGGCTTTCAATTTGAAATAAATTTGCAGAACCTCAAGAGCTTAAATTCAAAATTTTAAAAATTCAATTTTTTCTTAAATGTTGAATGCTTTAAACGTAAAATTGCTGTCCAATTTTATTACTTAAATTCCAAATTATTGAGTTTGTAAAAATGTGATAAATCTATAGAAGGGTTCAAATAAAAATTGTTCAATTTCAAACAATATAGATTGGAAATGATCTAATTTATTATGTTTCAAACTAAAATGATTGAATTTTGAATGTTATGAATAAAAAATTCTTTAAATACTAAGACCTTCATTTCTAAAATATATGCCTTTGAGAAATTGGAATTTGATATCCAGCAAGTTTGTATATATTTCAAACTAAAAATATAAAATTGGATATTCTTTTCAATTTAACAATTCAAAAATACGAGATTTGGAAAATTAAAATTGTCAAATTCAAGCTTTCAAAATTAAATAATTTTACAATAGTTAGTCTTTCAAATTCAACAATTTTTAATCGGAAGTGTTTAAAGCTGTAAGATTGCCCACTTGGAGTCCTGTTTAAATAAGTTCTTCTACTAAAACTACAAGAATTTAAAAAATTCCCGACGAGAAAAAAAAGTCATTGTCATTTTCCAGCTTTCTCCCAGTCTCAAAAAAATTGCAGCTCATTTCAGCTCACACAAATTGTTTCCATGGCATTGCAAATTGCAATTTTTAATAAAAGTTAAGTTTTTCAACTGAAAAAAGGTGACAAATTTCTAATATAAGTGAATTAGGTGAAAAGTTTTAAAATAGGTTACAAAAGGTGAATAGGTGACATTCTGTGATGACTGGCAAACAGAAAAAAATAATTTTAATATCGATTTTTAATTATGGTGGTTTTTTTCAGACCAAGAAAAAATGCTACGAGACAATATTGATAGGATGTTTGATGAAACTGAGCCTTGGCGATAGCTTCACCAGCCAGCGAAAATTAAAAGTGAAGAAATTAGCAAAAACGTGAAAACGAAACGTGAAATTGAATATTTTTGATTGGAAAGACTGCATATCAATCAAACTGGTTGGTGAAAAATTTAAATAAGAATTCAGTGCCCTCTGGAAAACAAAAAGCTCTAAGAGGACTTCTTTTTTACGGAATGCTAATAGTTGAAACTCGTTTAGTTTTTCTAATTTATACCTATAACGAATTTTCAAGTGAAGTTAAGAATTCAGTCATTTATCTACAGATAAATTAATATTTTTTAATCAAATACTGATTAGAAGCACCATTTAGTGATCATAATTCTCCAATTCAAAAATGAGAAGGATTAATGGCAATTTAGATTTTGTCCACTCAAATCTTCGAGATTGCTTGACTCTTGCCAAAATGTGAAAGAAATCTTAGTATTTGTATCTCAAATGTAATACTTTTAATTACAACTTCCTATTAACGTCATCCACTAAGATTTAGGTAAAAATTTATTTGATTAAACTAATTATAACGAGAAAAGATAAAATAAATAAAATCTAGAAGGTTTATAAAGTTCTTCCATTATACAAATCAAACTTTTAGTTTGACTAGAATGTACATAATAGGATAAAATTGTTTCCAAGCTTTTTGGAAGATTCTCTCCACCAGAAATATTATGTTTTGTACAGAGAGTATGTAAGAAGAATAAGATAGTTGTTCAGGGCCAAAATCGAATTTATGTATAAGGGAGTTGTGCACACTGGATCAGTACGTACTGGATAATGCGAATTTTCTCATAATAGGAATGATATCACTGCATTTTAACATATTTTTATAAGAACTATCATCAAATTATTTCTTGTAAAAAATTATTAAAGTTCATTAATCTCATGCCTAATGTGAAAAATATGCATTATCCCGTATGTACTCGTATCCAATACGTACCGCAGAGTTATGCGAAAAATTGAGTAACAACTTCACAGTACTGACCTTAAAAATATTAATGATAAGAAATTCAATATGGAAAAGTTATTACGTAAGTTTTGTAATTGATTTTTCAGATCAGTAATTTGCAATTGTTACAATATTATTCTACGGATGCGACATTAATATGTGACTTTTATTACTAAGGTTTCATTTAAAGTTTACGACGAATTGAATGAGTTTTGTAGAATTCAAAGCATGATTCACTGAGTGAATGTTAATTAATTGATTTTATCATCCATTGTGTATTAAGTTATGATTTGATAATAATCCTGGATACAATAGTAATATTTAAAACTAGACTTGTAAAATTGAAATTTATTTGATCAGTGTTTGACTATGTTTACTTGTTATTTTATAGTGTACACTTACATTTGGTAATTTTCTTGCTATTTCATGAGGTTTGAGGATGAATAAATAAAGAAAATGAAGAGTGTTGATGAAAAAATTATATTTCTTTTGCATGATACTGAGTCAAAATAGAACATCTTGCTTGAAAAGGTAGATTTGAATCCAAAATACTAATGTTCTGAAGAGTTTTAAGTTTTCTGGAGAAATTCTCACGAGCATGAAAATATGCTCGACCTTTATGTGCTTTGAAAAATTTAATGAGCATTTATGAACATTTTAAATTAGGATTTAAAAAATCGTATCTTCTATTTTTATGAACTTTCAAAGCAAAATGTGTTCCTGTTTACATTCTAATTCAAATTGTAATCGCCTAAATATCTGAATTTATTAAAAATTACACAAATAATAATTACATTATTTAAATTTCTCGGCAAAAATATATCGCCTCCCCTAAAACACCTAAAATCGAGAATTTTGACCCAATTTTCCCCTTATCCCCCTTTCTTACAAAATTTCGTTTAATTTTTTAAGAATCATAAACAGAAGTTCAAGAAATTAGAAAACAAAACAAAAAAAAACAACTGAAATCGAGAATTTTGACCCAATATTCCTCTTATACCCCTTTCTTACAAAGTTTCGTTTCATTTTTTAAGAATCATAAACAGAAGTTCAAGAAATTAGAAATCAGTACGCTTTAAAAGAGGTTCCTTTAAATAAAATTAATGTAGATATTACATTAAATTCAATTTGAAACGCTATAAATTCCTAGAATTTCAAGTAAAAATATTGCTTTTTCAACAACATAGATAAATTTCTAATCAAATAGTTGAATTTTCAACCACGTAAAAGAAAATTAATTTTCTACCAAAAAGTTGAATTTTCGACAAAATACATAATTTTGAACAAAAACTATGAATCTTCAACCAAAAAAAAAAAAAATTTAAATACTATTTCAACTTTTCACCAAGTAGTTGAATTTTCAACCAAAAAAGATTATAATTTTTAATCAAAAACAGTTGGATTTATCCAGGAAAGAAAATTTTTGAACAAAATAATTGATTTGTGAACCAGAAAAGATTTTTTAGCTAAGAAAGAAGAAAATTTCAATCAAATTGTTAAATTTTCAAGCCAGCAAGATGAATAATCTACAAAAACAGTTGAATTTTCAACCCGCAAATATGAGTTTTTATCAAAAAAGTTAATTTTCAACTAAATAGTTGATATGGCAACCGAGAAATATTTTTATTTTCAATTGAAAACAGTTTCATTCAACCAAAAAAGATGAATTAGAATCAAAATAGTTTAATTCTCAAACAAAACAGATTAATTTTCAGCCAGACAGTTGCATTTTTTACAAAAAAATATTAACTGTCCACCAGAAAAGATGAATTTTAGTACTAAAAAGACAAATTTTCAACAAAAGAGTTGAATTTTCAATCAAGAAAGATTTTTCAGTCCACAAAGAAAAAAAATTCAACTAATTTGTTAAATTTTCAACCAAAAATATGAATTTTTACCAAAAAAGGTATATTTTCAACTTAAGAGATGAATTCTTAACTACAATTAATCTTCATCATGTTCAAATAAAAAATCTTCAAACATTCAGCATCTTCAAACAAAAAAAAAATGAATTTTTAACCAAGCAGTTCAACTTTTAGCCAAGCAATTGAATTTTCAATTAAAAAAGACGAATTCTCAATTAAAAATGTAATAGTTGATGATTCATCCAAGAAAGATTTTAATACTAAATCAGAAACAGTTGAAACATATTGATTTTGAACCACACAATTGCATTTTTAACCATAAAAGAAATAAATTTGAACCAAATTGTTGAGTTTTCTACAAAATAGTTCATTTTTCTACCAAAATAGTTGAATTTTCAGCCCAACAAGATAAATTTTCAATAAAACAGCTAAATTTTTCACCAAAAAGGATGACTTTTCAACAAAAGCGTTGAATTTTCAAAAAAGATTTTTCAGTCAAGAACAAAAAACCGAATAGCTGGATTTTCTAGCAAATTGTCAATTGTCTTCAACATACAAAAAATTTAACAAAGTAGTTTAACTTTCAACCAACTAGTTTAATTTTCTACCAAAAAAAGATGAATTCTCAATGAAAAATATACTAGTGCCGTGCAAAACAAGAAAGCGATAACTAATTTTGGATTTGGCTTCCGATTTACAATTGTTTCCAATATATTTAAATGGAAAATAATTGAAAATCAGGCGACAAATCCAACACGTAGTTACCGCTTTCTTAGTTTGCACGGCAGAATAATTGATATTTTAACCAAACAGTTACATTTTTCAGCAAAAAAGATTAAATTTCTAGCGAAAGAGATTAATTTTTCAACCCAAAAAGACGAATTTTCTACAAAACAGTTGAAGCTTCAAGCCGATATTATGAATTTTCAACAAAAAAGTTAATTTTCAACCAATTAGTTGAATTTTCTAATAAAAAGGATGATTTTATAACAAAATTGTCGAATTTTTAACCAAATTATAAAATATTAAGCAAAATACATTACAAACAAATTTAAAAGTATAAGGAAATAGAAAAGTAGGTTTTTCAAATAGTCATTTTTTTGTTTTTCAGATTACTTCTTTCTAGCTCACTTAGAAAAATACTTTAAACAGCTCAGTATTCTGTACTGAAAAAAATAAACTAGGAAAAAATTAATGAGAATAAACAATCAAAATCTATCTACTGATAAAAATACATTTTTTAAAACCCAGTATGCGTATTTTTCAATAGAATTTATCAATAGAAAGTACTGTAATAATAAAAAGTAGAGTTGAGGATTTTCAAAGGGGAAATAAGGAAAAAAGCAGTCATTTTTCAATAAATTTTACATAATGTTTATTATTCATATTTTACTCAGAAATGTCAGGCCTCATCCAGTGGGCCTCCTCTTCTTTCATTTTGTTGAACGTATTTGATCAGTGAACATCACAATGTCAATTTTTGTCGAGTTCACGTACAGAATTTTATGTATTCCTTATTTTTCTATAAAAAGTGACGCAGAGGCCGGTCAATACGTGATACGTGATTTAATATAATAACTAAACAAGTTAGTCTCGTCGAGACAAAAAAATCACCTCGCTTAGAGGTTCCAGTTAAATAAGTCTCTGTCGGTTACAAGATAAGAACGATCTTTAATTTTACAAAAAAAAAGAGTCGATCATACCCCACGCATATGGCAAAAATCACCCTTCTCATTGAATAGCCCATACGTCACAAAAAATAGATATACTACATCTCGCTTAATGTCTCTTCATACCTCAACATATCAATACAGTAAAACGAGAATTAAAAAAAAAGGAAACATACGCAAGAGGACAACCGCACAACAACCGTGTGGAAATAAAAACAAAAGAGAACAAAGATATCTCAGTCAAATATACACAGTATAACAGTTCGAAATTTAATTTCGAAGTAGCATTCCATTTTACAATAATAGAAAATCAACAAACGACGCGATTCTTATTTATTACAAAAGGTCGACGAGTCACTTTCCACAATTTCGCTTTTCTATTCCGTTTCGCTCCTCTACACTTCAAAAGTTTTGGCGAAAGATCGTGGAAAAGATTGAAACTCAAATTCATTCTCGAAAGCATTTTCGTAATTTTGTTCCTTCTCTCCTTGGCTCCTTTCTTCATAGCTTTGATTTAATTTAAAAATGGAATCCAAGTTATTCTCACACAAGTTCCTAATATTTGAAAAAATATTCGAATTTTTTACCATTTTCTTCACCATATCAAAGCGATTTTCCAAAACCCGCAAGGGGACTGAAATCCTCTCCTCTTTTGCTTTCTTTACAGTTTATCTCTATCGCTGACTTTTTCATTAAAACGCGGAGATTCTGCCAAAGTTTTACGAATCATTCGCGGAAGGATCGGAAAGTGGAAGTCGTTGATAAAAATCAGAGTGAAAAAGTCGCGAGTAATTATAATTATATATAATTGTATAACTGCATAATATAAATTATAAAATTACATATATTTATATAAAGGAGTCCGCGAATAATACGCCTAGAATCTACCGTGAAGGTCAAGTGATGCTCAGACGTCTTCAGGATCTCCTAGGAATTTCAAGGGAACCAAAAAACTCGGTAAAAATATCGCGACACCTAAACACCACTTGACTTCCCAATCTCAGGCCCACCTTAATTAATCTCGAGCCCTCTGGCTTCATCTTGTCTAGCGCTATACGAAATGATCGTTACGGATATCATAATTTACACATATGTATAAATAACGTTTCGCGTTCAATTTACACATACATGTAAACTATAACATTTGTATATATATTCTACATTACATTACTAAGTTTCGAAAAATAATATTACAATATATATTGTGTATGTATGTGGCTGTGTGTATTATCGACTTTTTTTAATGCGCTAACTCCCGCTTCATAATCAAATCCTCCTCAGATCATCTCTACACTCTCCATAATCTCCCTTCATTTTTTTTCAAAACCTACACTAATTGCGCGTTAATATCCTTAATGTTTTTAGTTACTCGTGATTTCCATCTCGCTGAAAATAATCGACTTCGATTTACAGCCAATCACTTTCACCAAATGGAATGCTTTTCTAAAAAATGATGTCTACTTGAAATAAAGAATAATTTAGAAAATAGAATTTAGAAGATAAATATTTACAGTAGAAAGTAAATTCGAACAAGGATTAAATTAATTTTATTTACACAAGCTGATCTAATTCTTTTCAGCGAGGAAGTCACGGAATTACTAGGTATTCTGTAGTGTGAGTGTATGTGAATGTAAAATCGCTAGGCGCTCTTCTCATTAATTTGAATAACAACCATTTTCTCATTTTTTTCACTAAATATATCACAAACTGCCGGTGGAGAGTGCAGCCCCTAAATATTCGCTAAAACGCTTCCCACTGATCATAATTATCAAGAACTTGATGGCAGGCCTTGATTTTAGATACAAATTCATACCTTATCGACATCAACACCGTTCGACAACTCAAGTAGTTCATGTCCGTGCTAAGTTTCTATAGTGTTCTCGAAAAGTCCCGATGAACCTTCCAGAACATTATAAAAACTTAGCATGGATATGAACCACTTGAGCTATCGAATGGTCTCGATGTCGGTAAGGTGGGAGTTTGTATCCATAACTCCCCCTGCCTATCTACTCTCAGATTTTAGGATTTATAAAAGTCGATTTAGCGAAAATCCTTGAGCTACCACCGGAAAAATATAACATTAAGGGATTACATGTTAATAGTTACATCACTGTCGACGGACGCAGCGAAACCTCGGAGATTCGACAATCGCAAAATGATTCTCCGAGAATCCGCGAATCGACTTTTTCGACGTTAGTTTAATTATCATTATTATTATTATTATTAATCATTATTATTAAATGTCGAACTAGTAGTTTCTGCATATTATACTGTCACAGAAGACTTTTTTCTTTTTTTTACCCTTAGTGTGTAAATATTCTTTATAAATTTATAACTTTTAGTGTTAGGTGATTTTATGAAACGACCGACAGGCTGGTTTCCCATTTTACATTCTCATTTTCTCTTTCTCTTAGTTTCTTCAATCTAAATTTTTTTCTCCATTTTCCCGTCCTTGTTTTAAGCGAACGACACTTATCATTGAAAACTTGTAGTCAAGGGGGGCGAGGGTTAAAAGAATCGCGATCCTTACTTAATGCAAACACAGAATCGTGAAAACTGGGTAGAAAATTCGTGAAAACTAACACGATTATCCTGTCCTTCACCTTTATTCGACCCAGTTTTTATTATTCTATTTTTTAAGAAGGAAGAAGCGAGAATGCAAAGCCATGTAAGTAGTTATAAACGCAAAAGAAAATCTGATAAAAATCGAGGGTGACTTATCCCTCGGAAAAAGCATTAGAGAAATTCCAGCGGTCATTTTAACGACCTTGAAAATTGGTAATTGGTAATTTGTATTATCAAAAAATATCCTGCAGTCGGAGTTAGAGGGATTCCTAAGAGCAGAGGAGTCTAGATTAAGCTTTCTGCAAAAAGCTCATCGAAATGGGAAAGTCGAAAGACCTGACGAAGAGTTTCTAAGGTTTGTGCTACCGAAGTTAAAAGCCAGAGAATAGATACAATTCTTTTCTACACGCTAACGGTACAATATTCTCGTTTCTCGATATCCCTTAGACTCGTATAAAAAGAAAAGCCAGAACATCTGACTTTTCTAGAGTCTCATAAGATGCCTTGGCCGAAGTGGAGACGACTCGTTGAAAAGCATCGAAAATTCGATTCGTAAATTGCCCTACTAATAAGGATTATTGTGTCTCAACGCGATCCATCGACATGCAAGTAGGATTCGCTGTCCCTTACACTTTATCGTCTAAACGAGTTGCATAATTCAAAAATATTATAGTCTTCGTACCTTAGTTAAGAAGTCATTATCTATTAACCGATTTATTCTAAAATCGTAGCGCTTCTTAAATCGGGTGAGTTACAAAATCATTAACAAGTTACTCCGCAGATCTGACGTCGATAAAAGCAGGATACTATGAAATGGTAATGAAAAATATTCAATTCCTTCCACAATTCCTAAAACCCCTAAGAGTGTTTCGAGATATCGACTCAGAGTTTGCAGTGGTGTTAACCTAGAATAAAAAGCATCTACAATATCTCGCCTGCGATTATAATCAAGACGATTGATCGAACTAGATTTCTTGACCAAGGATCTCGCTACTCAATGCGGTAGACTAGCGTCTCTCACTTACAGGTATTGTAATAATATTACATAGAATAAAATCGAAAATATATATTTATATAATATATAGTATTATATATAGTATAGTACGACTGCATCTTAGTTCTGTTAATCCTACAACTACTGAGGTGTTCTCTGGGTATCTCCGAATACGATAGTCGATTACGATAGGACATAGAACGAAATTATTAATTAGGCAACCTTATCACTTTACAAGAGTCACTTGATTACTCATTCTTAATGTGAATAGGCTTGTCCTTGGTGCAGTGGACGGTCTGTAATGCAATCATCATTTTCTTCCTCAATTTTCCTCATGGTCTTCGAAACGATTATTGACGTATCGACAAAAGTCACGTGATTTTTCTACGGAGTAAGCTTGCTTCTTTTGTAAACTCCACCCTTTCTCAGCCAGAGCAAAAATTGCATAGCACGCAAGCTAGGTAGGTCATTGGGCACGCACGAACGTACCAACCAATGGAAAACGAAAGAGTCGCAGGGAAAAATCGAGAGGCGGAAATCCAATCTCTCGTGAGAGTATGGAGACCAAATGCTTTTTCCTGTCGTCGGATTACATTTTTCCACATTCAAAGTTTACTTGTTTTACTCGAAAATTCTACATTTCAAATGAATCCACTTTTATTCAAATTCAGAATACCATCAGCCAAATTCATTCAATACAAATCTTTGTTAATACAACATTTTTGTTCTTCTTTTAAATTCAGTTTTATTAACGTCCTCAAATTTAAAACGTATCAATAAAATACATCGAAAATAAAATGTGTTGATATTTATTCTCTAATTATAGTTTTAGTTTCAAGAATAATAGAAATATCAGTTTTCTGTTTCATTTTGTCGAAAATTAAAAAACTCTAACTAAAGTTTACGAAAGGCAGGAATGTTCGAATCTCTCTTTAAATTGCACAATTTAAAACCTTTCTTTTTTAAATTCTCTAAGTTTTAGGCCTTAAATTTGATTTTGTTGAAGTAGAAAATTTCAGACGTTCGAAACTAAATAAAAGAGATTTCTGATGACCTGCTCTCGACTTTAATTACAAAAACCGAATTAAAACATTCCACCAATTTTCCCTTGAAATTGATTGTCAGCATACAATAAATTTGATCCGAATGATTTATAGCGTAGTTATATCACAGATTTGACAAAGAATCAATAGCTTCTTTTTCCCCCACGACTTTCCGTTAAAATCGGCCGAGCAAAGCATCATTTTCCAAGCGCCAGCGTAAAAATCATCCAAAGCCGCCGAGAGGGACAGAATACTTGAAAATTCGAAGAACTCTTGAAAAAGTTATTCTTCTCTGTGAACATTTTTTTTCTGCAGTGGCTAAGACCCTTGACTCAAGTTATGAAGCTCAAACTGATATAAGTTACTTCCTGGTGCTGTTTCGTTCACGTTGAAAATTCGTAATACCACAAAGTTCGAAATCCCCCATCCGAGATGAAGGTTTTTTCTCATGAGAGTATTGATTTAATTTTTTTTACTATGTGTACTGAGTGTGGATTTGGTATTGAGAGGGAAGTGAATTCCGAATATCAAATGCTTCTAATCACAATGCATTGCTCTCTGAACTTGATAATTCATAATTTCTTTAATTATTTAATTTAAACTGGTCTAGATAAAAATTGCACAAGAAGTACTTTAAAATGTTTGTGTGGAATATTTCCCTTTAAATACCAAGTGTTCTATGTGATTTGATGAGATGTCGTTTGATTCTTAAATGCTGTACAGGAACATTTACTTGCTTTACTCATTAATCTCGCTATTTATTTGTTAACTAGAATCAGTTTTCATTACGTCTAGGGTGCATTCGAGTAATTACGTTATCGTAGAATTAACCGGGCGAACCAATCGAATAATTAATCGAAACGCGGAGAACCCAAACGCATCGTTTATGACTAGTTAAATTTGTCACCTTTAATATACCTTATATACGGAAAAAATTTCTTTGCGACTTTTACCAGGGGAATGTATGAGATTTTCATGGACGGTTGATTGCGTGTTCCGATAATGGTTGGTTCAAAATATGATCCTGCTTAGAAAAGAATTGTTCACTTCTCGTCAGGTTCTTTTGATCTTTAAATATCGTCTCTAGGTGAATGAAACTCGTTGAATATCGTTTACTCTTAATCACAGATCATTAAGCAATAACATTTTTTTTCTTTCTTCCATTGCTAGAACTCTTCTATTCCCCCGGTATGAAAATTAAATTACTTCTTGCGTTCCAATTGGAAATTTATAATTTTTTAAAAATGTATTATCAAATACCGACGATTATCTATATAGATAGAAAATTCGTTAGATATCTACGTGAAAATTAAGGGACTGACGTCAAAATCTAGTTCTTGGAGGAAACTAATCTGTGTTCAATCTCAATTGTTAAAATGATTACAAATTATATCTTATAAAAATCTGAGTGATTTATGTATAGAGTCAACTGCTGATGAGAGATTTTTCTCAAAATCAGTTCCTCGTTTACAAGTTTAGTTTTTTTCGCGTTTTCGTTAAATCGTTTTTTTTTCATACATGTTTGAATACGTGTCAAAACTTTGCACCTATCTCGTTAATTATAATACCGTCCTTTGAAAATCTATTTTTAGTTAAATATAATTTTTTAATTACATATATATTTATTTATTTATATAATATATATATATTATTATTCTTTGAATAGTACAGTCGCCAGACGAGGACTCTTAGCACTTTTTTTCAGATAATTTCTTGTCTGGGAGTGAGACGAAAGTTGTAAAGGGCTGAAAGCCTCGTCATGAAGCTTTATTCCCGATCTGGGAGATTTTTTTCAATGCCTAACGTCTGGTGTTTCTCTGTTTTGTTCGTTTATTTTGTTCGTTAATTATCATTTTGTCTCGCTTGTCTTATCGTTCGCTCTTTCTTTCTCGCTCACACTCGCACTTTATCATTACACTTACATACATATTGCGTTCATATAAAGAGCAATAGGCAAGTCGATTTTGTCAAGCAACCGATTCGCTCCTATTCAATCCAAAAAATCTTTTACAATCAATATATAAAAAACCGTTCTCAAATAAAACTACCTTACCCTAGAAATAAAACTTTTTTTCAGTACTTCTATTATCTAAAACGAAACTGTTGCTACAAATTGGACGGCTTTGTAAAAAGTGTCCGTGACTTGCATCGCTCTTATATAATATCGTTGCTAATTAACTGAAAACATCTCCCTTTTCTCGAGAAAATCTAGGCGTCAAAAATAAAATACTTTTCCTAAACGTAACAAGATAACACCAAAAAGAGAAAAATTGATTGCACTAAACTTTGGTGCAGAATTGCCTCTCCCTTAAATTTGAGACCCTTAAAACAATTTTTTCCCTAAGATCTAGTAAATCAACGTGGAGATTTTCTCGAGAAATGTGCAGAGTGTTTACCGTTAATATAGACTTCTTTTATGTATGTTTTATCTGTACACATGCATAATTTGATACACGTACCTACGCGTATGAATAGTTTTTTATAATATGCACGTAGATGTACGTGTATGAAACAAACAAAATATGACCAGGCTTTGTTTTGTTTTACAAGTATAAAAACTTCGACGCCACATTTCTCCTCGTTGAAATCGTCATTACATAATTCACATTACGATCACGTCAATAAACCACTCATTCGTCACCCGTGGGTTGGCCCGTGGGCCCTAGCTATCCTACTTATGCAATACAATATAATTTCACGGTACGCGATTACGAGCGCGTCAGCCGAAACGCTGCTGCGTCCACATTCGCGAACAAACATATAGTTATAGTATTTATATATGTATATACCGTCTGCTTGGAACAAGATTCATAACGATCCCAATTTTTTCTTAACATCGCGCGAGAACTGTCCTGGAAATTAATGACCTGTTTTCACGGATGAACTTGGAGATCGCAATTTTAACGGTATGAATTGAAAAAGAGAATAAAACAAATTGGGTAGTACCGCAAACTGGGGTTAAGTGGCGTATGTGGAGGGAAAGCGGCGTACCCTTGATTCTGCATTTATGAGTGCGATATTTACTTCTTCTAGGTAAAAAATATAAAGACTTGGAACTAACAATTGTAAAACTTTAATTGAAAAACGTAGAAGTAGCAAAATCGCGTTTTAAATACAAAATTAAGGGTGCGGCGATTTCCCCACACATGCGCCGCTCAGTCCCAGTTTACGGTAGATATTAAAAAACATTGGAACCGGGATAAAGATGACTGAACACGTATATATACTTAACCGACCTAGACTAACTTAACTCAAGGTACGTGAACTTGCGATTCGTCGAGGATCGCATTTACAAGATTGTTAACGTATTAGTATAAAAATCGATTCTCGATATCTAGATTACTGTAACAATGAAAATAATGATAATAATAACTCTAAAGAGTTAGACAACTCGAACGTTTGAAGTAACGATATGAGAAAAATCACAAATAAGGATTGCTTAAGTCTAGAAGATAATCACGATCCAAAAGGAAAGGACACGAGGGGTAAAAAAAAAAGTTTCATAGAAAATTAAAATCAGGAACGGGAAGTTAAGACTTTTGAGGAAAAAACTATTCCGGAAGACTGCCGGTTCTTGCTTGAAAAAAATCCTCTTTCGGTAATTAAACAAGGAATCATCTGTATCGTGGTATTGAAACATTCTACATTTCCTAACTACCAATATCGCGCGGAACTTAACACTTTATTGTCGACAGCTTTTTTCCTCTCTCGTAATGATTAATAATCGCATTTGTTCTTGGAACTCTCTCTTTGAATTAAATATCCTCAGGGGGAGTTTTGTGGAAATAATAATATGACAGGGGAAAAAAGAGAGGAAAAAAACGGTTGTTTTGACGACCCTCGTAAAATAGAGCTTGTAGTTCGTTCCGTGAAACAGCACCTGCATACGCGTTTTATTATTTATTATCGCATTCTACCTCCTCAATTATTTCTTTTTTCGCCAAATTCTGCACACATTGTGAAAAGGTGACGTTTCGTTAGTTACTAACTACTGCGATCGTTCATGTCTTCGACAGAGGATTCTTTTCTCGTGGATTCTTGGAGAGGGTAGAAATAAATCCTCTTCGGTCCTTTTCTTTTCGTAGCATTCGTTCTCGTTTTTCTTCGTAGTCGATGTGATTTCGAGGATGGAGACGAGAACGAGTTACTAGGTAGATGCTGAGGTGCTGACAGCCATTAGGGGTGCCGGAGGCAAGGCCACCGGTATATGGTAATATTTACACTGGGGCCGCATACATGCGCCCTTAACCGCATCTCTGCATACTGTTACACGATTCTCTATTACCTCTACGTTTCCTGAAAACAGAAGGAAAACAAGATTCATGAAACAAGTTTTGTAATAAAGATGCTTTGCAGTTTTTAAGGGGGAATTAGGTCAAAGTTATGAGAGCATCTGGCTTTGGGGCGGTAGCGTTTCTACGAAATTAAGCTCTACATTTGAAAACTTTACACAATCAGAATTTCTTTTTAAATTAAATATTCTTAATTTAAACTCAAGATGGTTCAATCCTAAACCGCAAAACTTTACACAAAATTAAAATTTAAAAACTCTACACTCTTAAAATAAATCTGATGGTGTAGAATCGAACGGTGCAGGGTTTTCAAAATTTTAATTATTATTTTGTGTTGAGTTTGACAGTGCAGGGTTAAACAGTATTGAGTTTCAAATTAAAATATTAAGTTTTTAAATAAATATGATAGTGTAGAATCAAACAGTGTAGAGTGTTCAAATTTTTAATTATTATTTTGTGCAGAGCTTTGCGGTGTAAAATTAAACCGTGCTGAGTTTAAATTATTATTCTTTCAATTTCTTAAATAAATATAATTGTGTAGAGTCCCCGCGCATAGAGTTTGCCATGTAGTTTTCGAATGTAGAGTTTAATTTTGTAGAATCGCTACTATCCTTCTGGTTTTTATGAGTTAATGACAGGACTCTTTATTCAGATTAAAAACCAAATGATAATAAAAGCGCTAGGATTAAAATTTAAAATTAAGATAAGATTAAGATAAGATTTAAAATTTGAGACTGAAACCAAAAAGAAAACCAAATAGTAAAAAACCGAACTGCAATCATTACGGATTTAGTTAAATAGAGCGTTCGAAAAATATCAACATTCTGCGAATAATAAACCTATAGTGAATGAATTTCATTAAAGATGTTGATGGTAGGGTGGACCGAAAAATCCGAATTTTCGAAAATAGAAACGGCGTAGTGCGAAAAAGTTGTCCATGGGGGAGACAAATCAAGAACCAAAAAAATGCTTGCAATCGGTTACCCTTTGACCCTCCCATATTGGGGTCGAAGTTTCAATTTTTGGTCAATATTTTTGAGCAACTTTCTATGGGCCAAAAAATTAGGCAGATTTTTTGTAACTAGAGTTTTTGTTAGTGAAAAATAATATAAAATTAGAAATTAAGAAAAAAATATGTTGAAGTTAGAATATTTTGAAAAAGTGCGAAAACCACGTCTCTTGTATTTGATGAGGTGTACATTTTTTTGCAAAGAAAAAGAAAGTGTATTGTCTGAAATTTCTTCAACTGGAATCGAAGGAACATACCATTATTTTGTTATCATACAAAAAAAAATATTTTGTGAACTGCAAGGTGTGAGAATCGCTCAAAAAAGGCAAGAATCCTGATTTTAATATGACGCAAAAAACGCTTAAAACAACTTATTTCGTGATATCTAAATAATAACATGTTTCTTCGGTTTAAACTGAAGAAATTTTAGGCCCGACATTTCCAATTTTTTTCAAAAAAATGTACAAATAACAAAACCCTCAAATAATAGTGTTTTTTTTGCGTATTTAAATAAATCTAACTTCAACACCATTTTTTTGAATTTATAATTTTATATTACTTTTCAATAACAAAAACTCCACTTACAAAAATTCGCCACCATTTTTGAGCCAACAGACAATTGGTAAAAAATAGGTAAAAAATTGAAACTCTAAATCAAATTCCCGCAAGGGTCGAATATTAACCGATTTCAAAATTTTTTTTTACTACTACGCCGTTTCTATCTTTGAAAATTCGTGTTTTTTTGGTCCACCCTATTCGATAGTTGTCTCACCTCAAAATTCAGTAACCTTTGAATAGTTTATAAAATCAACGAAAATAGTCACATTGAAAAAAAGTTGAATCTATAAATGTTTACATTAACCTCGTTTTTATAAACTATTTGAAAAATTTGAGGTGACATGACTAGTAAACATACTTAACTTTATAATCAGATTTGGAAAAATTGTTAAAATTTCAATGTTTTCAAAAATTAATTTGCAAAATAAGACAGACATTATTAAAGATGCCTGAGCTCATTTTAAGGTGTTTCTCATGAATTTCAATGAGTCCTTAAAAATTTACATTAATCCAAGCGGACATAAAAAATATTTTTATTCCAATGAAATAAAATCAAAAAGATAAATTTTGAATTGTACAATGTAGATTAAAAATTTTTTTAAAGAAATAATTATTATATTCACAAAAAATTAATTTTCTCTCTTTACAAAAAATCAATGCTTCCAAACATTAGGTACCTAAGCAATTTTTCAAACCAAGAAACCGTTGGCAGGTGCCTAGGGATAATTTTTGAGGGTCGAGAAGGAGGTGTTGGTTTTTAGGGTGCAGAGAGAAAATTTTTAGGTTTGGAAAGGGAGGGGTTTTTTGGGTGCCTAGGGATAATTTTTGAAGGTAGGAATAGGATGGGTGGTTCTCGGGATGCCTAGGAATAATTTTTGAGGGTTGAAAAAGGAAGAGGTGGTTTTTCTGGTGCCTAGGGGAATAAAAGAAACTTTACAATTACTATTAAAGAAAATTTTATTGTGGGGTTTTAAAAGGGAAAGGTGGAAAAATTCGTTATTGCAAAAACTTTTAATATATTTTTTAAAATAACAATGAAATTCACCTTATTTTTGCAAAGTTAACATTTAAAATCGGATAATCCTCCTCATTCTAATCGGTAGATATTTTCATTTTCGTATGAGAATATAATGAAACTGAAAAAAAGTCTGTAAAAATGATATTATATTTCGTACTGCAGAAGTATTTTTCTTACTGTAAGAAGTACTCAATCAAAAATTAGAGACGTTTTTCATTTATTACGGACGTTTTTTCTGTGCAGTCGGTCTCAAAATTAATCAAATTATGACTTATCATATCAAGAAATATAAGCACGTTGATAATTGTAATTAATTTTGAGAGAGAAACCAAAAGGTACTTTAGAAAAAAATAGTTCGCGGTAAAATTGTTTATTAATCTTAAAAACAAACCAAGTAGAAATTCACAGAATTTTTCTACGGAAAAAATCAGCTACAGTTTTTGAAAATGTCTTAAAAGTTACGGAAAAACATAAAAAGTTCAAGATTAATAATCTCTTTTAAGTGCAAGAAATATTTTAGGTCATAATGCCAAAGTTGGTTTGAATACTTTTACAGTACACATTAAGTTCGTGTCTGTGCTTTTATTAGTTTCTACATTGATTTGAAAAGTTTTGCTTGTCCTATGTGAATAATAATAATAATAATAGTATATTGTGCGACTAGTGAGAGAAGGAGACGATTCCGAGAGCGTGGAGTTAGCCGCGCGAGCTAGCGAGCGCGGTAACAGGCTCGAGGACTCTTCTCCTTCGACCGCTAGTCGCACACAATATTTTATTCAACTACCGCCAGAAATATCTTATTTCGCGGCCCTGTTCAGCGGGGGGAAAATACTAGCTCACCTGATTGATTGACGCAAATATAGCCCTCAGAGTTCTTTTGAAATCTTAATTTTGAGGTTATGGCAAAATGGCAGTATTGAGCAATGTTGCCAACATAGTCCGCGTTCCAAAACTTTATTAATAGTGAAGTGATGAAATTTCATTATTGTACTAGTGGGAAAACATGTTGATTATTTATACTCATCGTCAACAATCAGGTAATGTATTATTTTTCCTACTTGAAACAGGCCTGAGAAATGAGATATTTCTCGCGAGTGTTGAATAAAATAAATTACTGTGAAAAATGGTAAAATATAAATTTAAGCTGATAAAGAGAATTTGTTTTAAATTTGACATAAAACACTTATGTGAATAATAAATAAAAATTAAAAAGTCTTTGATGAAAACTGCTCAGGAATTTTTCATCCCTTAAAAATAAAATCCGCCCTCATTCGTTTCGAACAACCAAATAAAATTTACAGATTGAAAACGATTTCTATTTGTTTTCAATTTGTATGTTTTAATGATTGCATCGAAGAGAATCGAAGCAGAATCCCATTTCTGTCCACGTCGAACGTCAGTGAATAAATAAAGCCACCCCACTAATATTTCATTCTATCGGTTATCGGCCATTCCCAGTGTACAAATGATCCACCGGATCTCAGTCAATTATTTATTAACCACAGTAGCAAGTGGACTTCAATAACAAATTTTAAAAAATACCTTTAAACTTTTGTTGTGAATTCGAAACATTTTAAAAACTCGCAATTTTTAGGAAAATATTGTCGCAGAATTTGGTTGATATTGAAGTATTCTTTTTTTTTTTCTATTCTATACTTGGTACCTTATCAGGAAAAGTTTCAGACAAAAATTATAATAATTCACTGCAATTGTGAAAATCTGTTCTATGATTTTATAATTGAAGAAAATCATGAATTTTGTTTCCAAAACGATTCAAACTTACCGTCATGAAGGTGAATGAACTTGCAGGCGGGACGGTTGCAGAGTTGTCGATTAAAATCTTGGCACACCGGGAGGGTGTCCAGTAACTGAAAGAAAATATGGCAGAATCATTGTAAATTGTGTCCACAATTTTTTTTCGTTTATAACTTAACAACACATTTTTTCACTCTTTCAACTCCCAATCTTAACTTTCATTCTCTGATTCAAAATCATCTATACACAGACTCAAAGTTCTTTCATTTTTGCTTTTCCCTTCAATTCATTCTCTCAACCTCTCAAAAAAAACATTTCCAGTTTGTTAGAGCATAATTATAACTTACATCGCATGCTCTATAAAAATGGACCGAGTTCGCTTATTAAATGTAATTACCGCTAGGGGCATTCGAATACTCAACCAAATTAGTCTGATCATTACTATTTTTTTTTTAATGTTAATTTTCCAAAAAAATACTGTTTTTAGAAAATTGTCTAAAACCAGTCTCTTTTAGAATTCAACTATTATGTAGAAAGAGAGATACTATTGTTGAATATTCGCACGACTGTTTTGGAGGTAAATTTGCAGTAGAACGTTTTTCATCAAGAGGGAGATTACCTACTTTTTTTTTTTGATTTTAACATATTTTTCTTAAATAATTCTTGCAAAGAAAATTTGCGATACAATAGTCAATTCAGTGTCTCATCGTCGTTAACGCGTGAAAATATGAAAAGAAATGAACAAATTCTCACAAAAGAATGCAAAGAAAATCGTCTTGTTCCGTGATATGCTTTTTATATTATAAACATTGCTTTTTATGCTATTTGCATTACAGTCTTAATATATTAACGTGATTGAGTGCAAGGAGCGTGCCTATAAAAATGGATTCTTCTCGATTCGCAAATTTTCCCGTCGATATGAACCTTTCATTACTTAAAGTACTTATTACACTTGCAGAATAAAAAAAAAAAGGGTGACAGCGGTGGGATTTCACATAGTTTGATTTTCAAATTAGACCAATTTATGATACAAGTTTTTTCGTTGATATAAACTTTTAGTTATTCAAAGTACTTATTATACTTGCAGAAAAAAGTGAAAAAAGGTGGCAGCGGTGGGATTTCATATGGTTTGATTTTCAATTCAAACCAATTCATGATATAAATTTTCTCGTCAGTATGCACGTTTCATTATTTAAAGTACTTATTATACTTTCAGAAAAAATAGAAAAAAGGTAGCAGCGGTGGGATGTAACACAGTTTGACTTCCAATTTAAACCAATTCAGGATGAAACATTATCAAGTTAAAGCTTTCAGAGATAATAAGAAGTTTTTGAAGTCATTTTCTGGAAATTTATTTGACAAGTAGTCTTTTCAATATCATAACAGGTGCCAGTGGAGTCAAACTTTTGGAAATATACAGTTATCTGAAGCGTTAAAACGTTAAACTTTGAAAGTACTCGTCATTGGAATGTCAAGCTTCAGCACGCCAGATGTCAGACGAGCAAAGGTTGGAATCCCAGGCATTGAGAGTTAACAATGCCAAGCGTTTGAATATCGCGAACCCAACTACCAAGCATCAAGACTGAGAGACATCAGTCGCTGAGGTCGTGACGCCAATGTGTTTTCGAAAACAGGGCAGTAGGACGTCGAGACGCCAGGCGTCGAAATTAAATAACGAAAACTTTTTAATTAACTTGAAATCATTTCATTCATATTGCATTAGAGCAAAAGTGGTGATTATCATTTTAACAGAACAATCTAATTACACAGTTAGAAATGTTGTGAAATTTGAAGCATTTTTAAATTACGACAGTAACTAAAAATTATGTAAAATTTCTGATACTTTGAGGAAATCGTGGCTGATATTAAAAATATTCTCTAATCAGCAATTTATGAAAATTATCATTGTTTACTTTGATGACTTTTCCGAATTTTGGACTAAATGGTTTGAAACCTTTTGGAAAATCTTCTTTTTAGTCCACAAGTAAAATATCAGTCGGGGGAGATCCAAAAAGTTTCATATTTCCCCCCAAAAAATAAAATAAAAATTAAAAAAATTGAAAAGATCTAAAAATCATGTTCATAACTAATTCTATTCTCGTTTTATAAAGCCACGTATACTAAACGTATTTTGAGGTGCTGATTACGAATACAACCTCGTAAATATTATTTTTAACTTTTACTATTCTAATATTTCAAATTGAGCAACTGTTAAATATTAAAATCAATTAACAATTAGTGACATTCATTAAAATAATTCAAATCTATTAATATTTAACATTAATGAAATCTTTGATCGATACATATTTCTTTCAATATAATAAATTCCTTATATTGTTTCGTTCGAAAATAAGATTTAAAGAAAATTTTTATTATCTTGGTACTTTTTGAGAAAAATACGAACGTTTTTGTGAAAAATTTATAAAAGTAAGTATAAAGTGATTACAATTCCTTGGAAAAACCAAAACGTAGAAAAAAATCGGTTATTGAAAACAATTTTTATGACAATTTTTGTGTTTGTTGAGAAAAATACAAATGTTTTTTGGTCTCCCCCGACTAAGGTTTTAAACTATTTGCTGCGAAATTTGAAAAAGTCATCAAAGTAAACAATTGCCATAAAAATGATAGAAGCTTACGCAATTTACAATTTTCAGAAAAAATTACCAAATTCAAAATATAAAAATTGGGTATAAATCCCAAATGAAGAAAGAGGAAAGAAAAAGAAGGCGACGACCAAAACCCTTTGCTCTTTTCTTTCTACCGACTTCATTTATTTTTGATATATTTCAATTTATACATTCAAATATTTACGTAGGTGAGAATGAATTATAATTAAAATTAGACAATAACTTTGGTCGTTCTTCCTCGGATTTTTGGATTTCTAATAGACTCTGAGACTTTTTAAAAATGCAATATAGAATGAAAATTCTTTAAATTTAAATTAACCAATTCACTATCATTTTTCCAATTGTGTGAATTAAATATTATGGTGATATTATTGTAATATTAAATCTATACTAAAATAGGTCAGACTTTCATCTGTCAGATGTTTTTTCAAGCATTAATATCTATTTGCCAAATATGATTTTATAAATTGTTTGGATAATAGATTAGACATTTTTAATCAAATCTGAAAATAACTGATACAAAGTAATATAATTATAAAAAACTAAACTAAAAAGTTGTTCGCATCGACATCCTGAGAAGAAAAAATACTATTGTTCTTTAAATTATTATTTATTAAATTAAAAAAAAATGAATTATTACAAAAACTGACTATTAATGATATTTTTCTGGTTATTAATATGAATATAATTTTTAAAACCAAGATATTCTAACAATAGTTTATTTTTTAAGCAAAAAAATTTCAATATGATCATATTTTTTAAGCTAGACAATCTTCACTTTCACCTTTAACGAAATTTGTAAGGACATTATTTGGAGAAAAAATGTCTAAAAATTATCACAGACATCTGAGCTTTTGAATATTATTTTTAAATAAATTAATATCGGTTATTTTCTCAGAAAAAAAGAAAAAAAATGTTTTCAATAAAGTAGATAATTGAAACGTAATTGAAATTCGTTAATGAAGAGATTGGAAAGCGATAAAATAGAACTAATAAATTGAATGATTTGTTAATAAAACTAATTATTCTGACTTTTAGAAGTTGATTTAATAGTTTTCTGTATAAAATGAAAATAATCATACTAATTTCCATGATATCATTTTTAAAAGGAATAGTTTATAACCATTAATCTGATGAATTCAGAGTTAGATAGCAAGGTTCTTAGTTCATTTATAATTTTTTTATGACAAGTTATCAATGAAGTTTTAAATTTTAAAAATTACATAATGGTAACTGTTGTTTTCAGTTTCTTATTCGTGTCTTTATACATGAAAAAAATTGAATTTGAGAAAAATGTTAAGTAAAACCTAATTTCAATTTTCGATTCACTATTAATTGTTTTATAAAAATAATTACCACCTGCTGATCTGCAATGTATAAATTACAATTTCTGCATCAAATAATTCATTATAATTTTTACTATTCTTTGAAAATCTTTAGAGCAGATGAGTAAGGAGAGTTCTAATGATAATTTCCTACTTTACCGATCTCCAGACCGTTCAAGAGCTCAAGTGGTTCACGTCCGTGCTTAGTTTCTAGAATATTTCTGATGACGTCATCAAATTATACTGCGCAATTATGGGAAATGAAGTTCGCGTAAACAATTGCAACAACCTAATTGAGATAATAAACAATGTTGAAGTTGCTTACGCAAAATTCGTTCCCCACGATTGCGCAGTATAATTCGATACATTGAAAATTTTCTAGAAACTTAGCACGGGCACGAACCGCTCGAGTTGTGGAACGGTCTCGACGTCGATAAGGTAGGAATTTGTAATTATAACTCCTCTTTTTCACATAGTCTTCACAACAAAAATGGTAAAATGTAATTATAATTAGAAACGCTTTCTACATTTCGATCATGGATACCATGAATTGAACAACCAAGAAATTCTGATAGGATGTGATGCAAGTGTAATAAGGAAATTCAATTAATAATCCGAGATTAATTTGCGAATCGTGTATGAAAGCCCTCTTCTCAGCGGGCCATATAGCATACAGACTAGAGAGAAAATGTTGATCGTTAATAACGGTCTCTCTTTTTTTCTCCCTTGTATCTTTCTCTCTTCTCTCTTTTTTATCCGTTCATCAATCGAGAAAAACGGCAAAGAAATTAATCGAAACCGATCGAGTTCTTTGCTCCGCTCGTCTTCCGCCAATCAGTGATGGACCTGGAGTTGACAATTGTAAATGTGTGCGTGAAATTGCGTGTGCTTGTACGAACCGTATGTACTGCCATATTACGCACTCTGCATTTTTGATTGGCGGGGACGAAAGTGTCACGTGATTAATGCGCAAAATATAACAAGAAACCAACAAAAAAATTGAAATCGGAAGCAGAAAAAAAATCATTGACACAGCGAACGAGTAATGATATAGAAAAGCCGTATATAATGCATTAATCAGCGTGCGCGAAATATAAAAAAATTATCTACTTTTTTATTTTTAAACTGAATTTTTAAGCATGTATATTTTTTATGTACACACGTACACGGATAATGTGTTTATGTGTGTGAAGAACCGATGCCAAGAAATATAACAAGGGTGATTATGATAAAGACGATAATGCAGCAAATAGGAATAAATAACATCGAACTCCGGAGGTGGTATCGATCGTGTTAGCAAAAAGTTAGATCAAAGCGTTAACAACCTACCAGACAGAGATTAAAAAAATAGAGAAAGATTCATCGCGCAAAAGTATACCATAGGCTCACCATAGAAGCGTGCAAAATGTATGGAAAAAATCAGAATCACGTAAAAAAGTAACTTGGGAATCTTTACAATCTTCTGATTCCGCCTAGTCGGAAGCGTTTTTTTATCGTGTGAGATGATTCTTTTGGTAATAATCATAATCATAATAAGTAATTCTTGCACTTGCGTAAGAGATAATTTGCTACAAACACAGAGTCTGGTCATGCAAATAATGGCCCGGGAGAAGGGGGTCGGTGCTTGGGTGACGGTACCGTTAAGAATAATTTATAATAATTGATAAATAATTGATAAAATACATAATGCCAGTAAAAGAGATAAAAACTTTGCAGGAATGCACCATGCGACGTGAAAACAGAGACGAATCGAGCATATCCGTTTTTGATTGTAGCGAACATGAATCATTCTGATATGATACGGCGTTACCGGATCGATTCGTATTCGTCTATCACCCAAGCATTTTAATGTCGCCGAATGTCTACCGTCGCCGATTGCTTTGCTCATGTGGTTTTCGACTGAAACACACACATCCACTCACTACTAAAGCTACGAAAAAAAGGTGGACCACACGAGCGGACCAATCGGCGGCCACGAGTCAGCGATCATTGGCGATTTAATTGTACATGTAATAATCAGTAAGTACGTAAATATAGGTACTGGGAAATCGTAAGCTTTCAAAAGTAATGTATTCTACTGCAAATAAGTTCAACACTAGGTCAACTGCGACTCCGCAACCATAACAATAGCGTCGTATTTTAGAAAGCTCGTGCTCAGCATCGACGTTTTATTACGAACGTCTTGTGAAAGTATCTCCATAACCGACAATTTATGCTAATCATTGTTGTATAATAATTACTGTATGCTAATAACTACTATATTCTGAGTAATAATTCAAACAGGGAAGAAAAAAGCCTTTATGGATACAAATTTCTACCTTACCGACATTGAGACCATTTTACAGCTTGTCATTTATGTCCGTGCTAAGTTTATATGCTCTGAGCTATATTTACAAGACGCACTCTAAACCCACTTTCGACATCCAGAACTTTCGATAGCTTAAGTGGTGGTCCGTGCTAATTCGAGGAGTTCTAAGACTTCTAAGCCAGACTTCTAGCTTAGAACTCCTCGAGTTAGCACGGATATGAACAACTAGAGCTACTGAAAGTTCTCGATGTCGAAAATGGGCTGAGAGTGCGTCTTGTGAATATGGCTAGAACACCTAAACTTAGCACGGACATGAACCGCTTGAGCTGTAGAATGGTCTCAAAATCGGTAAGGTAGGAATTTGCATCCAGAACAGGCCCTGCCTATCTACAAAGGCCAGAGCACTACATCTAATTGTGTCACACGCTTTCCTCCCTTGTGATCTCTATTCTCATTCTTTTTTAAAATTCATTTTTGATTTGTCTTTTATTTCGATTTTTTTTTGCTTCTCATGAAACACGATTCCGGAAGCTGCACGTGCGCTTCGAAGCTTTTAAATGCAAGCGGATGTGATTCTATGATCTTTTGCGCCCTATAAATGTATGAAGACGCGAAGGAATAGAGCGTGAAAATGATGCCGCATGCCACGACACGTAAGTTTGATTACATTACATTACAAAGAATCGATGGTAATGAGAAAATTTTTTAAATGGGCGCACAGAAGAAAATCATTCTATTTTAAATTCTAAAAGCGAAATTTTTTACATTCAAGGTGAAACAAAATATTTTTTATCAAATTAGAGACAACATTCTTCCCAAATATTCATCGCAAAGAGAAATCAATCTTAAGGATGTTCTCCTTGTACAATTTACAATCGATCTCAAAATTAACAAAATCATTATACACTACCGTCAGAAATTATTATCCACGCGGTTAGCGCGAGCGGCACTAAAAATCACTGATAACTTTGAGATACGGTAACTCAGTCGGAAATAAAACGGGACATTTAAAAAAAATGGTGGAAAAGCTTATGAAATTCCACGTCGAATGACACTTAATAGAGATAATTCTGACTTTCTGAAGAGGATATATCACGTGAGAAGCTCAAAAAAAAATTCAGGAATTTATCGAATTTTGCACTTGGCCTTCAACTCGTGGCATGACCTAAGAAAGAAATCTGAAATTTCCAGGACGTAATCTTCGAAATCTTATCTTCAATTTAAGCTAAGAAAACTTAAAAAATATTCGAAGATTTCCGAGATATGACTAAAAATGTACAAGCGTCTCAGCATCGAGTTTCAGTCGGCTTACGTCGCGAGGCCGGTCGACAGCGGCTTAAGCCGACTCCAGCTCGAAGCAGACACGCCTGCCCATTCGAGAAATTTTTCAATTGAAAAAAAAATTCTCACGTGATTCATGAGTTCTCTCTCTCTCTCTCTCTCTCTCTCTCTCTCTCTCTCTCTCTCTCTCTCTCTCTCTAAAAAAA
>JAUMHM010000085.1:2747567-2760253 GCA_032362435.1 Melikaiella ostensackeni
AGATTTTGGGAGGGTGATTTTCTAGCATCTAGAGTCATTACGAAAAGATCCCCGCGGTTTTTTTAGCTACATGTCAGGCAAATTTTTTCTCGTATATAAACACCGTGACTTCTTTCCTCTCTTTTTATTATTTTTTTAAAAATTTGAATGGAGACATTTAAGAGTGTGTTGTCTGAATTTGGATGTTGTATTCATATTTTTTCTTTAATTTCTAAGAATTTCGATGTTAAATTTGAATGTTGGGCGTTGAAGAATTTGAATTTTGAGTTATTCTGAATTCACTTTCCTAAATTTTCATTTGAATTGCTACCAGTTATTTCACTCAACTTCTCAAGCATTTAAAAATATTTTTGAAATTTCATGCAATGAACATTCGGGTGAATTTAAAAGTGATTATTGCAACATCGTCTTTGTTCTTAATTTGAAATTTAAGCAGTTTGTAAGTGAAAATAAAGAGGTATGAATAGATGAGTAGATTATTAAATCATATCTGATAAAAGACGATGGAAGCATGCTACTAATTGAAATTATTTGAAAAAACGAAATATCACTAGTAAGATTCCCAATTTTGTCCTTCATGCGATGATATAGTGTCATAAAACGTGTATTAAAAAAATTGAGTTAATAATTGTAAAAAATTGCGCAGTGTGTGTACAATGTACATTTAATCAGTTCTTACTTACTAAGTAAAATTCACTAAGATTCTACATTAGCAGAAAATATAATTGTGCTGGATTAGAATTTTAGTTTTCATATACTTTTATAAGAATAAAAAAATTACTAAGTAAGATTGAAAATATGAAACATACTTTAGCTAATGTAGAATACAAAGTGTTAAAAATATGTTACCTTAAAGAATATTGAGCAATTAAAGTATATTAAATAATTAAAATAGATTAAATAGTAATCATAAATAATCTTAAATATTTTCTTAAATTATACATCTCGAAAATAAAGATAAAAGGAGCAAGCGAATATAAAAATACAGTTTCAACAAGAATAATACAACTCAAAGCAATTTAAGTTTATTACTTTTCTTGCAAATTCTAAATACTAATTTTGAAATTGAAAGAAAGAATACTTAAAGCATCGGTCACTAAAATAACTTTACAACGTGAAAGTCTCAATAAATATAATTCTAAAAGGTGAAATGAAATATCTAAAGTACTTATTTAAATCTCTCAAACGAAATATAATACTTTTGAAAAATATATGTGGTAACAGTGTACAGTATAGTAGAGGAATGAAACTACAAGGCTATATTTTTAAAGCAAATTTTACATTCGCTCTACGTAGAAAAAACTACATCAAAAAGGGATTATTCTGATGACAGAAGCATTTTTTCTGCATGGAAGCTAATGCGTGTAACTGAAGGATTTTGCAAAAGGATTTAAGATTCAGGGAAGATAATTGGATTTGTTAACGAGGCATGCATTCAAACATTACTCGAAAATTGCGGGTATTGCAAGGAAAATGTTTCAACACCAAAGTTTCAGGATTTTGTTAAAAAATGGAAACAGGTAACCCGAATTGTGCAACTGACTTATTCAATTAACTGAAATATATTCTAGACATAAGTAAAAGTTTGAAATAAATTATTAAACACTGTGATAGACGATTTTGAATTTAAAAACTAGTTTACTACTAGTTCTGTTCTCTAAGTAAGAAACTGATTGCTTGAAATCTGAATTTCGCGCCAGAATAACATAACCTCCAAGATCTTATTGAAAAATGACGTCATTTGTGCGCCATTGCGGCGCGAAGATTGAATTGCCAGATTTTCTTTTCTCGGTTTGGAAGATACCAATAGTAGTTTTCTTAAATAAATCTACGTTTTACGAATTTGACGATTGACTGAATCTTTGGACGATTATTTGAGTCTTCTTGTGATTTGATTTTCATGGAAAGTTTCTATTTCGGTATCATTTACAAAATCAACGATTGGTGTCCTGGATATGAGATACCCCGCCCTTACATTTTCCTCTGAGCTTCGACTTTGCTCTTTCAAACACTATAATCCGATGTGGCGATTGCTGGAAATGGGGAGAAGGTATTGACGCGATCGAACCTGAAACTCTTTCCAAATATCGTACGTGGAGCGCGACTCAAGCGCAGGAAAGCTTTCGAGGGGATTAAGAAGAGCAGGAAATACAGCTTGAGATCGTCAGAGGAAAGGATGGAAAGGTTATCGATGTACGTACGTCCGTTCGTATTACAGTTGTAGTGGTTACCGTCATACTGAAAGCAGCTAACATCTACGATATTTATTATAGACCCTGTGCTTGGCTTTTCAACGTGCTTTTCTACCAAAAAATCCTCACACAATCTTTCAATTTTAAACCCAAAACATTGATATTCAGGAATTCCTTAAAACATCACTAGATTTAGAAGCAATATTCTAATACTTTAAAAGAAGGCAAAGCTACACTACAAGCAGAGTAAATTCCTCATTTATAGAATTTAAAAAAAAAACAGAATATTCCTCTTTATTTCGCGAGCTGTTTTTCCAAAACAGTTCAGAAAATAGAGAAGACTCCAAAAAGGAACATACTTCAGGAACTTAGGCAGAATGAAATGTAGAGAATATAATATTCGAGTGAGGATTTTGTGGCAGGGGCACGATGTCTGATGAACTGAAGAGCTAATTAGGACAGGAGATCGCGAGAGGAAATGAAATCATTCAAGCTGCACTTGAGTAAAAAGGTCATAAATTCGAATAGAATAGTGCTCGGAGCAAAAAAGAGGCGGACAATAAAAAACAACAGAAATTGCAAGCACCAGGTCAAAATAATAATCTTTGAGGATGTATTATCAAACTTTGGGAAGCAGGAAGCGAGGCTAAAGGCCGTGAGCATAATGGACGCCATAATATAAATGAGTATACACGAAGTATAAAATAGATAATAATTATTATATACTGGGATTAGCTGATATGGAAGGATATTTTTTTCTGGTTTGATAGAAAAAGAGATGAAATAAGAAGAAGCATTAATAAAACAAATATTCATGCATTTCTCAAGCATTATTATTACAAATACTGGCTGACTCCTGACAAAACCCCGCGAGCGTGCATGCGCAAAATCGCATTCGACCTCAAGAGACTCGTTCGCCTCTCGTAGTAGGTAATCTACTAGAAAAGGTCAGACACAGAGACCTACAAAATCTCGTAAGACTAATGTACAACGATTTTCGTTACTAAGCCAATAGGCTACGTGCGCACCTAATTAATACAAGGTGATGTGATTAGCGGGTTAAATCGGCACGAATGCGCGAAGCTTTGCATTTGCATTCCCGGGGACGCACGAATATAGCGTATTCGAGATGTATATATAGTATATAGATATTATACATATATGCATAAGTCCGTGTACGTGTTGGTGTTTTTCTTGTGTGAACGTGCGTGTTTATGCGCGCGCTTATTATTTTTTTCATTAATTATTACGTACACGAAATAATTTTAGATAGTACATTACACAATGATAAATGTCTAACTTCCCTCTACGGGGTGCTGTACCTTCCAAGCCATCATTTTTTATTTTATTTTTTGTCTAATAGTACATCTATTTTTTTAAAATTAAGAGACTTTTCGCGATTGAAGTTACAGTAGTCGAAGCATTAAAAATTCAACTCAAATTCAAATGGTGCCAATCCTAATTATCTAAAAAATAATATATACTACAATAAGGCAGATGTTGAACAATTCATTTTTTTATTATAGTGTTAGTTAGATTGCACGAAGTTCAATGAATTATTTTAAACTCTGAAATAACAAACAACGTAAAATTTAAGAAAAAGTTTTTATAGAAAGTCGTACCTTCTTCGACTTAAAATACTTATAATACTCATATTTCATTACAGAATAATTTTTCTTTGAAGTATACATGAGTTTTTTAATATTTCAGTTTGAAACGACTAATAACAATTTTTAAATATTCAAACCAGGGATTTATTAGTATTACACGTTCCCTTTTTGGGTTTTCTGCTCCCTCCATAATTCTTTCATAACAACACATGAAAACAATATTGAAATCAATCAAGAATTTATTCAAGAAGTGACTAAACATTAAAAATATTTCTAAAAAAACTTACATTATATCCAAAAAAATCGAAAATATATTAACAATAGAAGAATTGAGAAAATACAAAAACTTTTTAAATATAAAATCATTAAATATTTTGGAAGGCAAGCACCCGGTAGAAATGCGTGGTATATGTATATTATATCTGTATAATAGCGAGGCCTGCATGAATGTTCAGGTCTGTGACTACTTTTTACTTTCCTTCGAAATTTTCTTCGCAGAGGCCTTCTATACCTATATATACTGAATATATTTTACGAATCGGGTTACTCCACTAAACCCAAACTCAAGAGAAAAGTATTCTGCTTCCCTTCACAGTGAAGCAAGACGTGTCTGGCCAGATGAGACTTCCAGGAAAAGAATTTCTCGCTTTAGACCGAAACGTGTCTGGATTCACCCAAGATAGGCTTAGTGGTGTAACTCGATATTCACACGTACACTGTAAAAAAATCGGAAATTACACAATAGAAAACTCACTTAACAAAACATTCACAGTTACAAATTTTCGCCAATTTTCCCTCAATTATAATTTTTCAGTGTACGCGTATTCAACTTATTCTTTGCGAAATCACGAGAACCGCGACCTAAATCCGATTTAAATTCCACTTATAAACAAAGTACTTTATTTAAAAATTCATTAAAAAATATATTTAAGAATGGAAGTACTGGAAATGTTTTTGCATTGCTGAAGAGTAAATAAATCGAATTGAGGCCGTGAATAAGTAATATTGATTTCGTCAGGAATAAGCTTTGTATTTCCTAAAATTTTGCTTCTCTTCCTTATATAATGAACCAATATTTGTATATAATATATACTTATATATAGGTATTTTTAATAAAGTACGTTTTTCGTTGCACACAATTTTTATGCAACCTCTCAATTATATTGCATTGTATATTACGTGTATGTATTTATATGTGTATATAAATTAAATATATATTCTATATGTATGTTTATATAAATGTAATTGTAATTATAATATGCATTATATATATATAATTATTCTCCTCGTGTGGTAGGATATCATGTCCGTGTATAACACGAATGTGTGCAGTGGTGTGTAAGTGCAAGGGAAGGCACTTCCGCTATGTCTCAGCCCTGGTCTCCTTAGCCCAAATTTTTTTTTCTCAACAAAAAAATATAAATAAATTTCGAACAGGAGAATTGAAAACACAAGCACATTTAGAAGTCAAAATCAGATGGACAGGGCCGGTTTTGGATTTAAATTTCTACCTTACCGGCTTCGACACATTTTGAAAGCTTGTGTGGTTCATGACCGTGCTACAATGTTTTTTACAATGTGCTACTAGTTTCTACAATATTCTCAAAGAGTACCGATGACGGTATGAAATTGTACTGCGCAATTGTGATAAACGAATTTTACGTAAACAGTTTGTAGGTTATTCATCATTCCAATTAAGCATTTCGCCTAAACAATCGGGACTCTTTGAGGACAATCTAAAAACTTAGCATGGACATGAACCACATAAACTTCCGAAAAGACTCGAAGTTGGTAAGGTAGGAATTAGTACCAGAACCGGCCTTGCCTAGCTACTGTCAAACTAGAACAACATAAAATTACAAAAACTATTTTTATTGCAGTGTGTTACCGATACAATTCACAAAACTAAAAAAAATTCTCCCTTCAATCTCTTTTTTGTACAGTATTTAAAGCCTTAATTTCGAAAGTGAAAAAAATGCTGGGCTTTCGTTTGACCAAAGCTAACCCTCTCGTGTTTGTCCTAACTTTCATGAAGGAACCCTTTTAAATGCCACAACAGAGACTGTTACTCTTTCATCTTCGACGAGATCAGATCACAATTAGCCCGCCATTGCACGTTATTACACTGAGAAACAAATTTTGTTCATATTTTCTAAACTTCACAGTAAATTTTCTCAAATTGAAAGTTTTTTTTCTCAGTGAATTTCAATACAAAGGACTTTACTTTAGTAACAGTTTAGCAGCAAGAGGCCGTGAATTCTTTCAATTCTAAGACTCACACGCATAGAACTTACGCAAACTTAAATTTGTTTCTGTGTTTAATATAATGTACGCGTGCATATGTATACTTAGGACTTTATGCTGTATTACATACTACGTATACTATCACAATGACGGTTCTTGAACTTTCCAAGCGAGACGAAAAAAGCGATTGTCTTTGAGTAATGAAAAAATAATTAGGGACTTCTTTTCCGTTTACATCATTGGAAGACTGCTGCATGTGCTCGCAAATCTATTAACAAGTTTTGTGCGGTACTTCCCCTTGAAGTCTCGTTTTTTTCATCTCGACCAGAATCGAAGACCTTCAGGGAATAAAGCATACACCCCACATTTTTAAATTACAAAGATTATGTGAGAAAAGAATTTTTCAAAAAGAATTTTTCAAAAAGCCAAGCTGAAACGTGTGCTATTATTCCATGGAGTTCTTTAAAAATATGACCGTCGTACAGCTCTAACCTATACATCATGATACAATGTGAAATCCTATGTAAAATCTACGTCGACACGTTTCCTCTCTAACTCTTGTCTCTATTCGGTTGATTATCATACGGGAGGATGAACGTATAAATGTGTATAATTGTGTGAGTGTGTTTGTGTTTTTTGTGTAATTTGTAATATAGTACGAATTTATATTATCTCGACAACTTTCTTAAAAGGAAAATATGTACATATACATATATATTATATATATACGCCAAATATAGTCCGTTCAAATCACTGGCAAGTGTTTGTTGCATATGCAATAATAGTAATATAAGTAATAATAATAATCATAATCATAACGAACAACGACAACATTAATTCTCTATTCACTTTCCAAATTCTTTTTACTTAAACCCTTGCATACTTCAATCCCTGAATTTCCTTCTTTCCCTGGGGTGTTCAGTGTGAACTTGTGAAAAATACGTCACATCGAAATGCTCCTTTTCACGTGTTTGAAGGATATTTGTTTGTTTGTGTGGATTAGGCAATATTGCAAGTGAACTCGCATTTACGTCATTTGTATTGTTTTTTTTCTCTTTTTACGATTATCTAAATGCATTTATCGAATTGCTTCTGCTGAATGCACCGGTTGGAACTTGACGTTTTACGCAGTTCACCGTGCTATCGAACTTTCCCGAATTGAATCGAAGACTTAAGGGCAACGCGCGTCGAACTAACTAATCGTATATATTTAAAATCTGCTAAAAAACTAAATTAATATTATCTGACCGTAAACTTAGATGACGGGAAAATTAAATTTTCACGCCGGGCAAGGTGCGCCTTTAGGAAACAATTACTGTAATTGAAATTCTATTGGTCAAAACTGGACGAGACGTTAAAAGATAAGACTCGAAAAAAAAAAAAACTAAAATATCAACACGAAGAATGCCGTGAGAGTTACGAAAGGCGGCAAACAAAAATGAAAATTTTAAATTCAAATGATGAAAAATCTAATAAAATATCTCTACCTGCGTCGAACCCGCGAAACGCGAAATTCGGATTAAAGACCACTGGAAAATTAGTAAAAGTCGAAATTCAAAGTGCATCAGTCGAGTGATTAACTTTGTCGTCCATCAATAAATCAATGATTAAAAATGTTCAAGACAAAAAAGCTTAAAAAGTGAATCGCTCGATCAATCGCGTCTAGTAGTAAAAATAACCCATTCCAGTGGACACGTCGCAGTCTTGCAACATTAAAAACCCTTACATAACACAGCTTGATAAAAAGATTATCAAAAACTTGGACGTTCACGAAAGCGCAGCGTCGTAAAATGAACATGAAAGGAACCGAAACGTCGCTAAAAGGACTTCAGCCATTAGTAATCCTGAAAAACGGATGCGCGGTACCGGGTCGATAAGGCACTGTTTACCGACAATGTCTGACTAGAACACGAAGCTATTTTTGGAACTTTGTAGTTTCAACGTCGCTCGACTTCATAAGACTAGTCCGCATCGAGGTTCCTGCCCGAGTGAACCTCGCGAACCTTAACGATAATAACCATAAACTCAATGATTGACAATTAACCGGATACCGATCCAACCGATCGACGGTTTCACGATATCTACTCTATTCGAAAATATTCGAAAACCTGAAATAATTCTTTCAGTTAGGTCAATGAGAACCAATCGAGGACGTCTTAGGCCGATGGGGTCTGCTAATCCTTTGCGAGGGAGGAACCCTTATTTTAAAATATTCAAGGTAGAAATTCTCCTTCGTCAAACCTTATCATCAATTCAAAAAATTCCAGTACAGTAAACTCACAAAGCGCCTTTTTCGATAAGTCCCTTTCCCTTCCATTAATTTTAAATTCGGTAAGCTCTTTGTATGTGGAATTAGATGTGCGTGCGCGAGACGGTATTCAAGTAATCCGCGAATGTGTCTCAAAGATCTTTCCTGCCAAGCACTAGAGGCGTGACTCAACCAAGGGGACGCTTTCTGAGAGTGTACTGTAATTTAACTTTTCCCAATTCTCCGCTTGCATGCAATGGCATTGAACGCTGGGTGGGCCCAGCGTTCTCTGGACGTCGAATTTTTTAAAAGGATGATACAATTTGAAAATCTTGTTTCTAGAACCCAGGGACTTAGGTAGTCTTCATCTTTTTGTAGGGTTGCATAATGACTCCACTGCTATTAGGCATCGCGACCTGAGGTTGGGCTGCTATCGTCGCAGGACCAGCGGTCGGTAATTGGGGCATTCCCTGAATTTGTGACGCAACACCTGGTACACCAGCGACACCTGGCAGCATTGTCGCGTAAGGACTTTGCAGATAGGCTGAATGGACAGAGGCTGTGGGGACTCCTTGAAGGGAGGTTTGCATGTAAGGATGCGAGGAGGGCAGCATCTGTTGTCTGATTAGGGAGTAAGGATTGAAGGTTGCATTAGAGGGTGCTCTAGGATATGCCAGGAGTCCAGCTTGTTGGAGCTGATGGGAAGTGAGTCCACCAGCGTGGATGCCAGCAAGACCAGACATGACTTGTCTAGGTGCAGCGGCGCCAGGCATCGCGCCATGTGGATTACCGACAGAAAGGGCCTGTTTGTTGAGGGAGACGCCAGTGTAATTCAAGGCGTTGAGTGGATGATTCATGGCGTAAGACTGAGAAGCCTGGGACAGTTTTATCGCCTTTGCATAATTTTTCTGCGCGACTTCCTTTGCGATAGCAGCTGGATCGAGGGAAAGGCAAGGTCCCATGCCCAGGGAACTCAGGACATTGATGTTGGCCATGTTGGCCATGGTGTAGTTCGCCATGGAGGTCATACTGGCCATGTTAGCCACAGAAGCCATGGAAGCCATGGACACCATCGGGTTCATTGAGACTACACTGGGCATTGAGGTTATTGCCATAGACGTCATTGGACTCATTGAAGGCGGTGGAAGAGCTAGTTGATGGTTCATCTGGGGCGAATTCACGTGATTCAATTCGGGAGAGTTCTGGGTGTTGTCAGTGTCGTGATTAGCGGCTGATTGTTTGTCGCCGCTGGAAGCCGCGGGCGGCGGCGGAGGCGGATTGTTGGGATCCAGTAGGAGCCCGTGCCCATTGGTGTCAGCGTTCACCGCCGCTCCTTGGGACTGTATTGTGTTTTGAACCGACTGATGATTTGAGGATTGGGCGGGTAGGGGTGGCGTTCCAGTGTACTCACATGACACAGGCACGAAGGGCTGCTGGAGCTGCATTAACTGCTGATAGGTCGTCGCACCGGTTGGCTGATAAACCGGCACGCCGGACTTGTCGCCCGCGGGACGTTTGTACGGAACCATTCCTGGGAAGGCCTGAAAACAACGGCAAAATATTTGGGTTAGATTCAATCATATAGTTTCATTCACCTTGATTAGGGGGGCATCAAGTTAGCCTCCGTTTTATATCTCGTGCGCTGGTGACCCTGTTAAAGTTTCGGTCTTAGTCAGTGTGTTTGGTTCAGTTAATGTCGTCTAAGGACTTTCGTATATCTCTGGCAGCTAAGTTTTGCAAGAATCTGATTCTAGGTTTTGCCTAGTTGATATGGTTAGGTGTCATAAAACGTGAGGGCAAAATGGGGGTAGTTATAAAATAGATAAAAGTGTCAATTCTGTGTGTTGTCTGCACTTACAAAGTTCTCGTAGTAGAACGACCCGACAGACTTCATGTCCATCTGCAACAAAGACAGGTATGGTTTCAAATTTTATACAGGACAAGGTTGTTCTTATGTTTCTCTAGGAGGTGGAGGAGGGTTTGGCATGGCGCAGTAAAAGTTGTGCCGATGACGCAGCTTGCAGCAACGTTCCCAAGCGACGAGGTATCCTTCTTGTATGCAACTGTAAAGTCTCTACCTTGGAACATGTCAGAAAAACCAGCCATTTTCAATGAGCGCGAACGTTACCTCGGTGACTGTACCTAGTTCGTTGTGACATATTCTTTCTTCGCGCACGAGTATCTTTCAATGTGTGTTTACGTGTGTATGCGAAAGAGAAAGAGATCAAGAGAAAAGACAAGAAACGGGTCCAACCGACTGATGGAGCACATGTGCGCGACGTGGAATTTGCTCGAAAAAAACGAATGCACGTGACCCCGACCCCGAGAAAAATGCGGAAGTGAATGCCCCGTTTTTTTGCAAAAATTTCAAACAGCCCGGAAACTTGAAATAAAAAACGACATCAAATTGAAACTACAATCATCAAAGAAGCTTAATTAAAATAGTTTATTTACAAGCTTTGATGATGGCAGTTTTAATTCTAGTATTAAACCGGATTTCAGTCTGGTTGTAAGATTTGCAGGAAAAATTGTGAAAAGCAAAATAAAAGATATAAACGAAGTTAGAAGCTGCAACGAGATGCAAAAGCTCAGAAGCTAGGAGACGCGAGATAAGACAATCTGATGAAAAGGCAAGAGTGTAATGACAACTTTGACTCTTTAGACAGGATTTTTTTTTACGGATGTTGCAGACTAACACAGAGGAAAGCAGAAATTTTCCTTTTCGTTGAGAAGCGCGTATTTAAATATAATGAGATTGGTTAGTCAAATTCGTACGAGTCACGAAAAATAGATTAGCGTTTAGACAACTAGACACGCCCTCTTTTTATACAAATGAGATAAGAATCACCTGTACAATATCTGTAACTTCTTGGAGAAAATTGTGTAGCAATATTGGTGTTGAATTTAAATAAAATATTAAGAGATTAGTTTATACTATAAGCAGATTATTTTGAATAAAAGTAGATAGAATTTTTGGAAGAATCGGATTTCTAGCGGTACCAAGATTAAAGGTAAATGGGCGTGCCTAGTGAAAATACATCTTTACGTAAGGTCGGCATAGCATGAATGAGAAAGGACTTGTGAACTTGAACCTGAGTGTTTTGATGAAGAAAAATAATGGTAGCGAGTGTATGTAAGCGGTCTACAGTGCTTTTTGGCAAACACGACGTGACTTAATGAATGAATGGTGGCTGTTAACAAAAAGAAATCGGATCGTTGGCCAGTTGTAATGTCACTGATTTCTAAGAACACTCGGTCACCTTCCCGAGTGTCGAGGAGATGACGTTGCACCATCACCTCGGGATCGCGAAAGCACAACATGCATCATCGGCGCAAGCTGAGAATCATACGGATCAAACGACCAAGATCGGATCTTATTTTCTTCCTTGATTTTGACTAAACGAAAATGATGAGGTCAAGAAAAGAAGAGATCGATCATGGTAGTTAGAATCAAATAGTATTAGCGTTGCACTCGTATCTATAATAATTTGAATTCCTTTTTATTATTCATTAGATAGTGAAGAAATGTTGAAAGTGAAAATTTCATTAATGACACGAGCGCAGCAAACAATCATCATCAACGATATCTTGTTGAAAATCAGATTGTGAAATCGCCGATGGTTTTCGGCCAAGGGATTGCCAAAGGAATTAACAGTAATTCGTAGGGCACATCAGCCGTGAGGAATCCCACTGCAACAATTTAGACAAACTGATTTACTTTTGTAGACATTTGGGAATTTTACATCTTTATATTGCTTTTTTATTTAATGTTAAATGATAAATGTGAGGTGGATTCTTCTCGGCTGTTGGCCTAAAATGGAGAAAATAAAAGAGACTAGACGTTGGTAAGCGATCTATAAATACATTACGAGGCGTAAGCTCGGAACGGACAACATCGCAATGGACGAACAGAAAGAAGCGAATATACAAAAAAGGAAGATATCTCAAAGAATTTTGCGCGTGTTTCTGAATAAAGCCAATGGTGTCGTGTCGCGTGATGCAAAGATTTGTGAGTTATGCGAGCTGACCCGTCCTTTCAGTATCTTACACGTCTTTGCCACTACGTGTCGCAGGATTTTATCAAATTTACGCTCACAAGTCGAGGTCGTAAGATGTGGAATTACGGGTGAATTCTACATTTTTAACAGTACACTCAGAAAAAATGTTGTTTGAATCAATAAAATATTTATGTGACCTCTATCAAAAAAAAATTGTCTGGGTCAAACAGTGGTGTATTTGAATCAAATGAACGTTGTTCGAATCAATAAAATATTTGTTTGACCCTATATCAAAGAAATAATCTCTTTGATTCAAGTAAACAATTTTCTGACAAGGAGAAGTCGTAAGATGCAGAACGCCGATTCAACTGGGGCTTTACAGGGCGAAAGTACA
>JAUMHM010000085.1:2760353-2783563 GCA_032362435.1 Melikaiella ostensackeni
GAGGTTTGAATATTTAGGCTTGGGCCAGCGCCACGCTACTGCTCAGCCCGGAGCTCTGACTTTTGAGCCGAGCGCTCAAGCGCACAAGCGTAAATATTCAAATTTTGATATCTCGGAAACTAAGGCCCATTGGATCGAAAGAAAAAAAACGTATCTAATGAATTTTAATGCACTTTTATCCTGTAAAGCCCCAGTTGAATCGGCGTCCCGCATCTTGCGACTTCTCCTTGTCAGAAAATTGTTTATTTGAATCAAACAGATTATTTCTTTGATATAGGGTCAAAGAAATATTTTATTGATTCGAACAAGGTTCATTTGATTCAAATACACCACCGTGTAACCCAAACAATTTTTTTTTATAGTGGGTCACATAAATATTTTATTGATTCAAACAACATTTTTTCTGAGTGTACTGTTAAAAATGTAGAGTACACTTGCAATTCCGAAATAAGTTGGTTCCAATTTAAAGAGACAGAGTTCAGATTTTAATGAAACTAGTTTTAATCATGAAAGGAAAAACGGCACTTGATCTTTAACAATTCTACCACAAATAGCTTTAGATTGAAATCTTCAATAACAATTTTTTTTTAAAATAAATATTCTCAACGACAAGAGGAAACGGTTCTATTTTGTTAGACATGACAAGAAATATCAGAAGCTAGAGCTCTAAGCGCGCTCGGCAGTGTATTCACAATCGCAGTAAACTATAGGTATCTGTAACTTAATCGTATTTACTACCCAGGAAACTCGAGAACTGTTGCACGAATCCCTGAAAATTGGAAATTTAATCGATCGAAGCTAATTTGATTCAAACTTAAGTTTGCCATGTCAATTAGCATTGAGCGAAATACGTAGCAGTACAATTGGACTTTACCTATTCATTTCAAAAAAATATCTTGTTGTCTCTCTCTTCGTGACACTAAATTTATTCTTCTTCTTAGGTTCCTTATCCTGACATTTACTGAACAAGTTCTTAACTTGAAGACAACTTTAAAAACACAAATAAAAAAAATCATCTTCAAAGTGAGCTTAAAAAGATTTTAAGCTGTAAAATATTTCGTGAGGTATTATTAATTTACAAACGCACTGCAATTTCAACTTTTTTGTAATATCTCCGTACAGAATTAGTTCAATGACTGTGCTTAATGCTCCTTTTTGTAATAAGTAGTATGCAAAAAAGTTCATCCTTTTCACATCATGATTCATAAAAATGAACGGTATCTACTCTTGGTCTTCAATCATTTTTTCAGTAATTCAATAATTCAAAATTTTTTAATTATTTTAAAAACAGGAAACAAGGCTTCTGACAAATCTATAAACTGAGGTACCTTTTCATTGGGATAGAATTCGTGATACAAAGTAATTTTTTTGTATCAAGTACACACATTCGTTATCAGTAGGTTCATGGTCAGTAAAAAACATGGGCATAAGCTCAATAATAACATAGATATAAACTCGATACGAAAAAAATTATTTGGTATCATGAATTTCATCTCAATGAAAAGATACTCTAAAATAAATTAAAAATTTTAGTACCGTCCCACAAAAAGCTATTGGACATAGGTAGGGCCGCTTATTCGAAGCGCCTCTGGCGGCGAATAAGGCCAACTAAAACCCCCAGCCGCACGTCGCTAGAGGCGCTTCGATCGAGTTGCATCTATTTTCGACATCTATGGTGAGAATCCAGATTTCAGAATTATGAACTGAGATAAATAATGTGGAACAGTTTCTCGATTTCCTGCTACAAAAGGGAAAGTGTGTAGTTCATGCATAAGCCGTGGTACCATTAGCAGATCATCATTGGAGTCGCGCATCCGTTTCTTGCCGAGCTCGATGCTCGCCATATTGGCGCTTTGGAGTCCTCCGGGCACCGCAGAAGCTGACACTCCGCCGCCCAGGGCGCCAAGTCCAGGCACATTGGTCGGCATCGCTGTGGTCTATCGATCGATCGTTTCAATCGATTATCGATTGGTGAGGTGGCGCGTCAATCAATCCCAGCCCGCAGCAGAACGACACATTCATTTTTTTTTGGCCAGAGTTCGGTCGTTTGTTTGTTCGTTCGTTCATGTTCGAGCGAATCGATTCGGCGTGCGTTAATTTGGCAGGTAGCGAAGCGCACCAAGATTTTCAGCAAGCATGAAGCATCATCAGGCGAGAGGGCAAGATAAAAATCAAAAAAAGAAAAAAAGACCAGTTGAGGCTACGTTAGGCAGACAGTCGCATAGGTCTTAAACGTCTAATATCATTTTATATTATCCATACGTTAATTCGCTATGCGTGCATCCCAACCCTCCTCAAAATTTCAAATATAAACATGTCTAATATTCATTTAAAATTCTTTCATTGCTGTAAATTTCAATTTTTGAGTCAGGGTTGAGATGCTGCGTGTCCTTGATTTCATATCGGAACATTATACCGCAAACAATGAGAAGAAAATTGGTTCCTACGTTACTCACGAATGTAGTATGCGATCTATTGAAAAAAGCGACGCTAAAAAAAGCAAGCATAGAAAGAAAGATTTTGACTGAAGGTCCAAATAGACGTGTTCTACGACCGACTGGGGCATCAGGTGCGAGCGACGCACTACTCGTACTATGAGGAAAGTTGGAACCGATAACTACGATATGACTGGCGTTTACAGATCCGACGCTGAAATGGACCGACTGAAAATAAAAACATGGAGAAACAGAAAGATAGTATACACAACTAGTAGATATAAACTGTAACTAGAAACAATGTTATCTATAAAGAACTGTAACTACATATAAAATGAGAATGTGATTAAGAAATGAAATCAGTGGAATCCAGTGTCCTAGCTTCACTGACGTCAAGGCTGGTGTTTCTGACTAGAAGACCTGTAATAAATTATCAAAGAAATTTTTTAATTTCCATCACCCTCTGGAGTCTCATCGCCATCATCCTTGGAGGAAATCTCTTGTCTGTCATTATCAGAATCAAACTGCTTTTCCTAGTTTTTTCGCTTTCCTGAAATTCATGAAAGCATATATTATCACAAAGATAGTACAATTTACATCAATTCTTAGATCTGTGTTGCGCTGTAAGTTTATGTCTGTGCGATTGTGGGAAAACGTGTCCGTGAATCCGATTAGTGAGTAGTGCATTGTTGGGTGAGAATTGGTGAAAAAGTAGTCTTGTATGAATTTATTTGTTTACTTGTTCGCGGTTTGGTGTGTATTTACACTGACAAACATTCAGGAGTGACGTTGCAATCCCAAAGAGTGCACGGGTTATTGATTCATATCAATTAAAAAAAAAATACTCGATATGTACACAAAGAACGAAGGTGCGTAAAAAAATGTATTTTTTTGTAAATTGCTGTTAAAAGTAGAGATGTAAAAAGTAGAAATTACGCACCCTGGCTGAAAAGGGGATCTTTTCAATGTTGTGAATGTTTTTTGTTTTAGTTTCCAAGGAATGACAAAAATGATGAGAATGCACCCCATTGGAATTGAAAAGCACTTACAGAGAACGAAACTTCCCTGCTAACAAGCTGGCCTGCCGCAATCCGTGAGTTTTCTTCCCTTGTATCCGGGTGTGGCGTCGACTTCCGAGTTCTGGGTGTTGTCGCTGAAAATGTTTTCCCGGATATCGGCCGACCCAAAAGTAAGTCGTGTCTGTCGAGTTTAGAGTGTCTGGTGTGCAGTGTATACCGTGGTAGAAACAAATTTTTAAACTTTTCTCATTTTATCAAGAACTCCTGCCAATATTAATTTGGTTTACCTTGGAGCATTCGAAACCTGATGCTGTGTCTCAATCCAAAAATAAATCAGACAAAAAAAAACAATAACTAGAATTTATTTAAGGAATAAGATTCAATGAATCAACTTGAGAGATTGAAGAGTTAGGTAGAAAATCAAAGTGGAATTTGCATAAAGAACTCGATTACAAATTAAAGTTTGAAGAATGAGATACAGCGATTGATGATTTGGCAATAAATGTTGAACTTGGTTCTCCGTCGTTTGGTCGATCCTGTGACACGGTTGGATTATCGGACGAAGAGGGATGCGTGGTAATAGCGAAACACGGCACGAAAACTTGACAAGTGGAGTACATTCACATGTTTACATGTTTTTTTTACACATGTTTACCCACGACACCCATGGACCCATCGAGTTTTTACAGAGCTCGAGTGTAGCGCTTGTGTGGGGCAGCAAACAGCAGCAGGGTTGATAGCCGGGGTTCGTGCAGCACAGCTTGTCAGCAGGTTGGTGTACGTGTATTTATGAAAAAGGTATTCACTACTTTTATTTACAGTTAAGACCCGCACTCCATTTCCCAAGATTTGCAGACACAAGCCCAAAATTCAATTACACTTTCAAAGGAGAAACTAGTCATGCTCTTCAAATTAACAAATTCACTTTGTTTTCATTAAACTGATCAGATAAAGGGAAAGGAGAATTTATCATCCAATTTTTGAGATACTAGATATTTAGAGGGAAATGGAGTGGGACACTATTTTGAAGTAACGTATTACATTTATAACCTATATAACCGTTCAGGTGATTGGTGTATTGCGACTAGGTAATTGCACCTGGATAGCTGCGAAAGGCTGCTAGAAAGAGAGAAATAGAACAGTGGTGACGGTGATGATAAAAAGATATCTGGCTGTTGTACTACTAACTACACACTACAATCACGGCTGGTACGAATCAAACAGGATAATAGATGGACAAATACAAAAGCAACAAACTGGTAAAGTGAAAAGATCAACTCATTTGATAGATCAAATCATAAATATAAACATCGGAAAATCAATCAGATGTAACTTTGCCGCGGTAATCATACTGATAAACAGAGACGAATTCAATCTCCAAATATTAGGCTGGATCATCATCAATCAGTTTTAAATTGAATTGCGGCATGGATCAATAGTAAGAAGACCAAACTGTGTGTCAGAAATTTGGTCCTAAGTTTTCCGGACATAGTTCGCGGGAGGACGTACGCTGAATTGTAAGGTTTCGCCTCAATTGCTCGCAAAGCGAAGCGAAACTTCACAATTCAACGTACGTCCTCCCCCGAACTGTGTCCGAAAATTCAGGATTCATTCTTCATTCACGCGCACATTGTCATTTGGTCTCCTTACTATTACTCTATGAATTGCAGGATCAAAGTGAATAGATTTTTGGAACAATTTATCTGATGACTATGAAAACGTTTGTCAGTATAATTACCTTCGGCATGACTACTGCGCAACGTTTAGCCAATATCGTACCGAATATCAAATAGATTACTGGTATCCATGTAGATTGAATCATATCAAACTTAAAGGAAACGCGAGTCTACTGCGGTCAGAAGAAAGCCAAGATTCGTCGTGGATTGGCGAAAAGCAGCGCAGCAGCGAAAGCTTCTTCGAAGCAAAACCCAGGAAAGATGAGACAAAATAACAGAAGAGTAAAGATGAAAATAAAAAAATGCAGGATTGAGGGAAGGAAAGAGAATTTTTATCTTCAGGGTAGAAACTTTATCTTTATTGCAATTTTGCTTAAATTCAAGTGATTTAAAAAGTTTCTTGATTTTGTTTTAAATTTTCGGAATGCAGAAATTGATCAACAAATTTCATGATTTCATCTAGGATTTTTACAGTTTCTGCCGAATTCCGGGTGGCCACTGGATCGGGAAAACTTCTCACTTTAATTCTAGTTATCTCTGTTATCATCGGGTCGTTAGAGAGTCGATCATAAGAAGAGATTTTTTCACAATCTGTGCAAATACTACACTATAACGACCAATGTTGACCCATCAAATTCAGATTGTCTTAACACCGACTCGGACAAGGGGATATCATTATTTGTTTTCTAAAATATTTTTGAATATTCCCGTTTTGAATGGTTGAATTTTGAAGATTGATTGTAAAATCATTTAGTTTGAAATAGATTTCAATTAATGAAATTTCACTGATTCAGTTTTAGAGAGTAGAAATATACAAAATTTAATAAAGAATTCTAAATTTAAAACGTTCCTAATTAATATTTAGGTCAAAGCTTGAATAATTAGATAATTTCAAATGTATAGTATTTTTCAAATTCGATAACTGTTACTTAAACGTTTCTAGGTTCAACAAATTAATTTCAAATTGCAAGCGTTAATAGTTGAAATTTTCACAATTTAAATCTTTGCAAATTCAGTGATTTCAAATTCAGATAAGTCTTAATAGTTGCCCAATTTCAGATTTGAAATCTTTAAATTGAATGATTAGAAAAAAGGTTTTGAAACAGAAAAAATTTGCATTGAAAGTGTTGAATAATTTAAGAATTAAACATTCAAAATTGATCATCATTGTTTATACTCATAACTAAATAAAAGTCTGGAAATTTCGTAGAAAATTAAAAAAGAAACATTTTTTTTTGTCTCAATCATCAATTTCATGAAAATTATTTGTTTTTAAATTTAAATCGCCCAAAGCTGTAGAATAAGAAAAAGAAGGCTTTTAAAGTCTTCACATTTAATTAATCTCCAGTTAATGAATCTATTTCAACTTCATTATTATCATTTCGAACGATCAAAATCGAATAATTTCAGACGATGCTAAAGATTTAATAATTTCAGTTTAATACTTTGTAAGTCAGATAATTTCAATCTAGTAGCATATGAGATTGAATCTTCCCAAATTCTATTTCAAATTGGAAGGAACAATTTTTTATAGCAAGCTATCAAACTATGACAATTTTCAGATTGGAAAATTCAATATCTTTTGGTTCAAATTCAAACTCGATTAGAATAATACTAAAATTTCGAGAATTAGATATTTTAAATTAAAAGAGCTTCAAATTAAACAATGTTTAATTGAAGCATTTAAAAGTCTCTGAATTACAATTTAAATTGTTCAAAATTGTCCAATTTCCAATTGAAAGTCTTATAATTAATAGTTGAACAATTTTGAGTGCTTACTATTTCAATTTGCTGCATTTTTATTGCCCTAAATATAAAATTGTTCAATTTTGAATGTTCTAAATTTAAATAAATTCGGTTTGAAAATGTTGAATACGTATTTTTTCTGTTATGATTGCTCATACTTTGGAACTGTACAATTTTTAATGTTTTTTTTTTTTTGGAGATTGTTTAATTTTGAAAACTTCGAATTTGTACAATATTGAACTTTTGAGTTAAAAATTGCCCAAGTTTGGATTTTACACGCTTCAAATACAGAATTATTCCGTATTGGATTCGTTAATTTACAGATTTTTGTTTCAATACTTCAAAATATTTTGAGAAATGAAAAAAATACGGGAAATGACCAGGAATTTTTTCCTGATGCTTGAGTGGCGACCCTCGAATTCTCAAATTCTCTGATTAGAGAGACTGAGTTTATTCTGGTAAGTTTAATCAGTCTTAAAGTGCACTGAAAAAAATTCTATAAAATCAATAAAAATTCTATTGAATCAATAACTTTTGTTCAAAAGCAGATCTTTCATTGACTCAAAGGAATCTACTATAGAATTCACAGCATCACTATTGAACCGACATTAATTAATTGTTGTTTCACTGAATATTCATTTGAATCATTGATAGAATGCGTAGACTGAGAATTCGTATACCGTATCGTAAATGGTTCTTCGAACCGGCTTCTCTGGAGTGCGCATTGATCATGCGCGAAGCTCAGGGTCATTCGGTAGACCACTTACGACTCGTTCTACGTTTACCCACTCCAAGCAATTCAGCCTAGAGCTTCATTGCTTCCAGAAAAAGATAAATTTTACAGGATCCATCAAAACTTCAACTACATGTTTTGATGAAAATTCTCTGAATTTAAGAGCAGACGAGAGCCATTTGATCAAATACCTTGTGTTCTCAGTCTCCTCTTTTCTCAGTCATACCAGAAACGAGAAAAGAGTAAACAAGGAAATCCAAGAGAGTATGGCTCTCGAGGAAATGTTTCTTGGGTGGGAAAACTAATTAAGTTTTGGGTAGGGGTGATGTGGAAGCGAAATGGGTCAGAGGTTATGACAGAAAACACACGAGCCTGAATCAGAGAACGAGACAGACCTCCAGATTTTGGACGGATGGTAGAGTGAAGAAGCAAACCAGAACATGGCTGATGTGATGAATTGAAGCAAGTTTCCAAACCAAGGATGTCAGGGTCTATATCGTTCTCGGAGGCATCAACAAAATAGAAAAAGATAGAGATAAAATAAGTTGAAAAGATTGATAGAGGAAGATGAAGAGAGATAAATAGAAAGAGAGACAAAAGAGAGAGTGAAGAGAGAGAGAGAGAATGCATTACCGCAATGCTAGCCCGAGATTGTGTGGCCTTAATGTGGGCTTGAAGGTGCAGAGGGGGGTGGAAATAGCGGCAGGGGTCCCGATTGCATCGGCCCTTGACAGCGTCCATGCAGACCGTCACAGAGCCGTCCTCGTTCGCCTGCACCGTCTCGAGGGGGTGCGCAAACCGGCACTCCGTCTCGCCGCGTTTGCACGCCCCGCGTTGAAACTCGCGACATACCTACAGCAAGAGCGAACACGCATGGCATGGCACGGCACTCTATCTATGAGGGAATACTTGGAAACACGCTATGGAACTAAGTATAATGAACGCTTGGTATGGGGCCCCAGATTCAAATAATTACAACGGTAGATCAAGGTGACAATGTGTAGTAAGATAAGGTATCGGTGGTCTACTTAAAGGCGAGGACGAACATGCACCGTGGATAGCTAACTACCACTTATTCAACAATTTCAATCAAAAAGTCCTTTCCTTGCCTCCAATTCCCGATTTCGAAGTTCCCCCCTTACTTTCTAACAAGGAGAGGTTGCGAGATGCGAGACGTCGATTCGACTGGGGCTTTACAGGTTGAAAGTGCATTAAAATCCATTAGATACGTATTTTTTCTTTCGATCCAATGGGCCCTAGTTTCCGAGATATCGAGGTTTGAATATTTACGCGTGGGCCCACGCCACGCCACTGCTCAGCCCGGACCCCGGACTTTTGAGCCGAGCTCTCAAGCGCCCAAGCGTAAATATTCAAATTTTGATATCTCGGAAACTAAGACCCATTGCTTCGAAAGAAAAAATACGTATTTAATGGATTTTGATATACTTTCAGTGTGTAATGCTCCAGTAGAATTGACGTCCCGCATCTCGCAACCTCTTCTAGTAAGTTCAGTTTCATTAGTCAAGAGTCTTGCATTGTTAATTTAGTAAAAGCAACTAATGGACAAAATTTATCAAGAAGTTGTTGTGTTTCTTCTTTTTCTGAAGAGGAGGTCAATATGAAGGAAAGAAGTGTTTGATCCTAATTGTTATCAAGGCTCGTAGTTTTAGTCTAGTTTTGAAAATGGTCTGGATTAAGCTTTAAAAGTATAATTTTTAGGAAGGAGTTCACTGGAGTTTGCGTGAACTTTTGTTTTAAAGCAAGGATTGTTTAGAGAATAGTGAATTTGATATTGGAGCCTTGCAAAGTTCAGTGAAGTTTCCTCTTCAATCAAGAACTTCTCGAAATCGGACTGAAGGTACAAAAGCCTTGATTTTGACTGATTGATACCACACAAACTCTGAGGTAGAACAAGGTTTTGGGAGAAGAATTGTTTGTATATCGAAGAAGTGAGCGAGCAACAAGGATTAGATTACAGATTGCATTATACGTTATTTTATTTACTCAATAAAACAAATTGTTCAGATACTATAGAAGAATGATCTCTAGGAATTGTAAAGATTCTATCAAGTCAATCGCTTCCTTCTTAAAAAAATGGACAAGGTTTTCTTTTAAATTTTCAACTTTACACTTAGTTCAACCTCAGTGTTCCTATTTTGTTTCTTCACATTGTTCATAACATCTACAAAATCAAAGAGTGAATAAACTAGAATTATCAAGTTTTGAAAAAATGTATCTTAATTGGTGGTATTAATCGTCATAATGGGTAAAAACACAACTCCACCCAATAACCACGGTAGCACGTTTCTGCCAATAGACTAATGCTAGCGAGTGTTTAGCGATCATAGCACGTGCCGAAACTGTCACGATGTACAGGCAGATCTATAGAGTACTTGGATTGGTAATGGAAGATAGAGAGTGAAAGGATTTGGGAGTCAGGCTTATAACGAATCAAGTAGCTGTTGGCCAAGACCGAGCTATATCAGAAATTGTCACAAGACCAGCAGATTTATTCTTCAAATTTTTATCACAATTTAGATTATCCACAATCCTAAAATTCGAAGATAAACCCATTAGTATAAACATTGTGCCTGAATCCTTCAAGATGCTTCCTTTCTTGTCTTATCTATCTCAAATAAATTGATTATTTCAGGTGAAATGCAGCAAATTGATCAATAGTTCATTAAATCGTGAATAAATAATATCAAATTTCTTACTATTATTTACCACCATCTTTAAACTATCACGAAGCTAGGAAAGTAAAGCAGCAATTTTAAAAGATCCAGTCTTGAGATTATAGATCTATGGAAAACTCGAATGATTTTGTTCATAATGACATGAGGTCATTTATGTCCACAAGGTATGTACTGCCATCTTAGATTTTAAAGAAAATGAAAGTACTGAACAATTTTTCAACTAAATATCACTCACAAATATCAAAATTTGAGAAAATTTAATTGAAAAAAGGAATAATTTTTGGAACCACACCGCTATTTCGTTTTGAAAAATGTGCCGGATAGCACAAAAGGCATGCAAGAACGTGTCATAAACAGACATTTGATATTATGAGCCACTTCAAAAAAAAACATTAAAAGAAAACTCAGCAAGGACATTTCGTTTTTTCGAAAAAAGAAAACTTGTGTTAGGATGTACTACAGATGCGTAATATCAAATTTTGATTTATGGCAAGTTATTGCGTATCTTTTATACTACTCAGCGCAATGTTCCTTTTTTTTGAACAGAATGGCCCTGCTTGCTCAAAAAACTTGTGTTTTTTTCCAAATTGCGACTTAAATTTAAATTGTATGAAAAAACCTTTTGCGCAAAACAAACCACAAATTTAGCTGTATTCGTAACAACTTTAGTGTTTCGGACAACTCCAGACGGCGGTGCAAATTTCGTGGACATAGGTCGTTTAGCCAAATAATGAGGATAGCAGGGTCAACTATCGGCCAGCCACTAGCTTACTAATAACTCTGTAGGTAATCAGCATACGCTATTCGGTGTTTTAGTAGTGTGAATGGCGTGTTAGGGGGTTAGGAAATGAGACAAGCAAACGTGGGTTCCTTTCGCCAGGGGAGCTTAGAGCATGTTCTCTCAGAGCATACACTTACTTAGGCTAGTATACATGTATGTACAATAACGCTGCACGCACGTGGAGGTTGTAAAGAGCATTACAGATACACAGAATTCAATCTATATCCGTCGAGGCAAACCTCGCTCGGTCTGCATATACGTGACACACATTTGCATGGAAATATGGATAGACAAGTAAATTGACGGATGCAGAGTAGGGTTGTTCCTGTCCTCGTAAATTCGTAATTCTACAACCCTTCCCAGGAAAGCCAAAACTTTTTCCTCCTTTCTATGTAAAACAAACTAATCTTTTCTTAGAAACACTGGATTGCTGAAAACTTGTGTACTTTGCTGACTTAATTGGAGTTCTGTTGTAATTTACATTTTATTATAATCTCTCTCTAATTAGGCTGGGTACCCAAAACTCAGAGTAGATATCGCCACTCCTTTTGCCTCCATAGCGCGGATGGTTTTCTATAATGTTTTATTGTTTATGGCGATCAGGATGATCAGCTAGAGGCTAAACTTGGCGCATGTGTGTAGAAAAATAACCTTCACTGAGCATGCCCGAAGTTTCAGCGAATAGCTGTACGCCATGAATAATAGAAAATGCTAAAAAAACGTGCGCCTTAAGAAGCCAAAAGGAGTGGCGACATCTGCTCTGTGTTTTGGGTGTCCAGCCTAATTCATAACTGCGGAGAGGAACAACCCTTGTGAGGATAAAAAAAAAACTTAAATTGGAAAACAGCAGGTGAGTGGTGTCTTTGAAAGTGGTGAAAGGAAGTACTTTCTTGAAGTCCTTACAAAATTCGCAGTAGAATTTTCCGGTTATTTATGTTTGACGACACACTTTAAAGAAACCAATTCACAGAAGAAAGTTGAGTTGTTAGCGTAGAGATAGCGTGTATAATGCAGCATGCAAGATTTGTATATCCCCTCTGAGTTTAGAATCCCGACATTAGTTTCAGATTTGCTTTTTGTTCGTTGGCATCTTATTTATAACAATTTTATCGTTTCTACGTAGGTTTTATGAATGTTTATTATGTATTTGTATGAGAGTGTATAGTGTTAGACTGAGTTTAAGAATTTTACGTTTAGAACTGAATACCTTTCCTTCTTTTACAATTGACTCATTCAAAAACTGAAAAAAACTCTTGTGCGACGCACGTTCTTCTCGAGAAAAGTTCTGACATCTGTGCCTGGGTTTAAGGATGAAAATATTCTTGCGACGCAGGGAAAAATAAATTTAAAATCATATAGCGAGAGGGAGCTGAAAGAAGGAAAAAGAATTTCAAAGAGAAGATGAATGTGACTCGTGTTATGCAAAGTGTGAGTGAGTGAGTTGATGTGAAGCTGAAGAATTGGTTCGGATAATTGATCGAATTATCTAGAAAAAAGTCTGCTTATAAGCCCCTTGACTCAAAAAGAGGATGAAAATATTAGCTTCATTTCCCTTGAACGCTTAAACGAATTGATTTATCAGTTCTACGTGAATGGAAACAAAGTTTTCGTGAGCATATTCAAACAAAATGTAAAATTGTACACACAGATAATATAAATATGTAAAATATGCGTAAATATGTAAAACATGCGTTTGCGTAAAGCCCCTCCTCCTATAGCTGTAAAATAAACACTGGGTCACTGATCAAAATTAATAAATTAGTGAATAGGCATTAACTAAAATCATAAGAAACACAGCCGCTGCTGGCACGAGAGACGAGTATTCTTCAGAAAAGAGATTTCATTTTCTCTAAGCTTTTTTTCTGTCGTATACTCGCTCTCCCAACAATCGATTTAAGCGGCTTAGCTGAAAATTAATAGAAGAGACTGATTCTCCATGTTTGCGAAAAAAGGCCGGCGACTTATGTAAAAAAGAAAGAGATCACCATCGATAAATATTCACGATCGCTACAAGGAGAAATCAGATTATTATCGAATTACCGAAAGAGGAAAGAGACTGGATAAAGAAACAAATGGGATGGTTTTAGAGAAGGGTAGAGGATATTAAGTGGAATTTCTAGAAGAGGATTAAATAAAATATTTTGCAAAAAGTGCGCAGCTATTTCGGAAAAGGAGATGTTAAAAAATAAGAAAGAGTTCTACTTGGCATACAACTACTGGTAATTAACTCGATTAATCCTACTATAAGGGATCCTCGATCGGCTTGGAATTACTTTGATTTCCTTATTGTTCAAGACTGTTGAGTTCGAGCTGATCGAGGTAGGAATTAGAGATTAATAATCCACAACGGCATATAGACAGGCAGCAGGCAGTTATAAAACTATCGATAAGATTCGAGAGTATACTTCAGAAATGCTAAGGTTTGAGGAAAAAGGAGGAAAACTTTCGAGTCTTGGTGGGGTGAGGGTTTGTGTAACATCAAAGGAATGTGCATCCGCCATGGCATTTTCTTGCACGTGTGTGAGACAGAAAAAGAGGAAAAAAACTACTGACAGCAAATCTATTTGTAGCCATATTTCAACTGCGATAAGCTTAGAGACTCTCTACCATTTGATGCTGTTTCTTGTTCGAGCTTTGTGACAGGAGAATGCGACTTGTAGTGGCCGTGGAATGAACTATTGTTCGGAAGGAACATAAAATGACGGAGGCACATTTCTGTTCGATATAGGATCATATAGCAACAGGTACCTACACACTCACAAATTAAAGTACATACGCCCCAGACGAATCTACATAATTTTTTTTTAGATAATGTTTGAATTTGCCAACGAACAATCTTATTCCGTCCTGGCGTTATATGTGCAAATGATAAATCGCGCATGTGTTAGCAAGTTTTAATACAGCAATTTTGAATTAGCGACTTCTTGCCACCGAAGCTACCGTACACGTCGCGTGTTTGCATGTGTAACCAGAAAACTTAATTTTTTTGCAGAACAGGGCAAATAATAATTTAAAAAAATTAATCCATAGCGTTCATTCGACTAAAGCAGAAATAGGCCAAGAGCTTACTGATTTTGGTGATACAATTAAGAACTGATCAGTCAATAAAGAGAGTCTATGATGCGATTTCAATCTGCATTATATTTGTTTTATTTAAATCCATCATCAAGAGGTGTTGCTTGACTCGATCTCAATACGAGTCATCGCTGTTACATGATCACAAATAGTTTATTATTATTATTATTCATTATCATTATTATTATTATCATTATAATTACTCGTCATTATCGTCGTCGTCGTTGTCGTTTTTTTCTCTGTTATACTCCTTCAATTACTTATTACTCCATAGTGTTATCGGTAGCATCGACTAAACAAATTACTCTTTTTTTCATTAATTGTATCGTCTTTTGAAAATGGAACTTATTTTTCTTGATAGATTTTTTCAAGACTCGAAACGAATACGACGAAACGTACGTTTCTGCTAGGATGGAGAGGAAACTAGAATTGTGGTTTAGACTCTAGGTATGAAAACAGTTTGGAAACAGTTGAGACGGAAAGGGGAAAGTAGTAGACGTTAGAATGTGTCCGGAGGCAAATTTCGAAATTCTACGTGCAGAATTATCCTTCATTTTGTTATTTTCAGGAGTCTAAATTTTTAGCGGACTTCACTGTGAGAAAGCTTGTTATTGTTCAATCGTTTCGTCACAGTTCATCGGTAAAAATGAGTTTTTAGAAGATAAATTTTTCCAAAAGATCCTAAGAGCGAAATATATTAAATTATAATCTAAATAAATTTCTAAAGATAAGATAATAATTATTTCAAAGTGAAAATTCTAAAGCTAAAATAATACGTAAACGGGTACACTACCGACGGATGGTATCGGACCACTAACCGGCTGGATTATCACAGATTAGCCTTGACTTTGAAAGGTGATAGTGCCGTCTAGAGAATAGATAAAAATTTTGTTGAAAAACTGCTGGAAAGCTGAATCAATTTTGTGTTCAATGAGCCTCAGTTAGAGTAATTTGGCCACGTGGTTATTGAATTAACACGTGAGAAAGACAAAAATAAAATTCAAATTTTTAAAGAATTTTGTACTTCAACTTCAACTCTTTGCAGAAGTCAGGAAAATGAATTTATTAATTTCATATGTTGGAAAAGTAATCTTTAGGATTTTACCTTTTATTTGAGACATTAAACATTGAGAAATCTTCACGAGTTCATGGAATTTGAAGTCCCCAATTCCATAAAAATCGGAATTTTATTTTTGTCTTTCTCATGTGATAATTCAATACCCAAAATGCCAAATTACTCTAACTTGGGCTCATTTAATGCAAACTTCAATAAGCTTCCTAACGGTTTTTTTAAAAAGTTAAGTCTAATTTTCAATATTTCGCCTGGTCCGATAATATCCGTCGGTAAAGTACGGAAACGACTTGAGCTTATTTTTATAAAATAAATAAAGTAAAAAATATCACATTAGTTTCATCCATATTTTAAATTGTCATTAAACTTTCTCACTGTGCAATAGGTTCCACTATTTTTGATCTTTTCTTAATGTGGAAAAAATTGTGTTTTCGATCTTTGCTACCGGTCTACTGATCATACAAAATATGAACAATCAATTTGTTAACCTACCTACTATCTATACATATGTCTGCATGTTCGTATGCATGAACGAACTTGCGTACGCGCATCGTGTACATAGATTAACCTGCATACGTACATATGTGAGTGTGTAAATGTGTGTGCGTGTCTACACAATCGAGAAAGAAGCAATTCACTTTTACTGTAAGTCGAAGCTAAAATTTTCTCCGAGATTAAATCCTTAAAAAAAAAAATATTTAAAAATAAAGAAAATGTCAACAGTTTTCAAAAACATAATTTCTCCTTATTATTCATATTTAAAATAATAAATCGTTCTTTTTCAAGGTAATCCAAAAACTAAAAGTATTATCACAATTTATTGTTAAGGCTATACATTTTTTGCAGAGCAATGAATTTTCGCTTGGACAAAAAAATTAAAGTTATTTGCTCGATTCAGCTTCGTGAAAACACGCATGCACATAAATATGTATGTGCACTACCGACGGATCGTATCGGATTACTAACCGAGTGCCCTATTAAAAATTAGTCTTAACTTTGAAAGGCGATAGCACAGTCCAGAAAAAAAGATAAAAATTTGTTCAAAAAAGTGTTAGAAATCCTATTAAATTCTGTGTTACACGAACACTAGCTAAAGTAATTTGGCCTTGTAAGTATTAAAATATCACGTGAGAAAAAAAAATGAAATTCCAATTTTTGAAGAATTTTGTATTTAGCATGCTCGCACCAAAAAATTATAATTTCAAGAAACCGTGAAGATTTTTCAGTGTTTAATGACTCAAATGAAAGTTAATGTCCTAAATAAGACTTTTGTACTAATATCAAATGTATCCATAAAAATCGGAATTTCATTTTTATTTTTCTGACATGATATTTCAATACCGATAAGGCCAAATTACTTCAAATGGGGTTCATTTTACGCATAATTCAGAAGGGTTTTTAACAGTTTTCAAAAAATATTTTTATCTATATGCTGGACGGCGCTATATTCTTTGAAAGTCGAGGCTAATTTTTAATAGATCAGCCGGTTAGTGGTCCGATACTGTCCGTCGGTAGTGTACTTTTTTAAAATATATATATATATATATATATATAAATATGTATGAATAATAACTCTACTATAGAAGTTACAGTTTCCATCGAATTAAATTTGTGCAACCATGAACAATAAAGAAAGAATCGTTACAAGTACGAATATAATAAATAACAGTAATGTATCAGCGTTCCATCGGTAAGGTAAATAGGTGCAGGCCTGACCGACTGAAGAGTCAAGATACAATATTCAAAATGTAGTAGTAACGTAGTAATATAATTTTTTTAATGCGTTACGATCCACGTACACTCGAATTACCTACTTTCCATTCAATCCATTAGTTATACTTGCACATATAGAACCGTTTTGTTTCTTTCTCTTTTTTATCTATTTTTGCTTTTTTAATGTTAAGTTCCTAATTGTTTTTCCTATATCATGGCGGGAGGAGTTGAGGTTTTGCTTGTCTGGCAGAAACAATGCGAAAAGGAATAGGAGAGGAATACCTTTTCGATCGCATGAGAACTTTTTTTTAGTTGGAGAGTTGGGATTTACAATCTGTCTACGTTAACGCGACTGTTGTTCTTATTACTTATTCATTTCGAGTGACTCTGGTAGAAAATATTACTGACACATTTATCTGACAAAAATATAGAAATAAACGAAATTTGAGGAAAAATAATAATTGCGAGGTTTAATTTTATATCATAGTCGATAATTTTTCACTATTCTAGAAATACGAACTGTGTTGTGTACATATACGTATTCCTAAAGATATTTTCTTCAAGTGTATTTAAATTTATAGAAATATATGTATGTAGAAGATTTTTAGTCTCGAAAGACAAGCAGAAAGTCTGCTCTCTATACTCGAAAATTTTAAATGAAAATTGTGCTGGAGGAAGAAAATTATACTTGAAAAGTGCACATACCAACTGTCAGTTTCCTACAATAAATTTACTGGACTATTATTATTGACTCTGACAGTTAAAACCATTTTTTTAAATTATGAAATTAGAAGAAATAATAATTATGCATAAAGATGAAGATATGATATAAAGTTGATAATGACAATTGTATGTATTTATACCCGTATGAAATGTATAAAAATAAGAATTTTGAATATTTCTCTCAGCTAGGATACAACACAAACTTTCCATAAAAATATCTAAATTCTCGAAACTTATTCTACAGACAAATTCATTGCATCGTCACAAAAACGAAGAAAATGACAGAGGCTTGCGTTTCCCTGTAAAGACAGCTCAACTACAAATGAAAATATGTTTCCTATAGCTTCGATATTAGTTTCACTAGTTATTTAGTTTATTCTCGAATTGATAAACATTAAACAGTACAGTGTTTCTGTAATTATTTGATTTACCGATAGGTGCGTATTTTTCAGTATTTTTTAAATTTTGTTTAATTCTACAGTGTATGATTAGGTTTGCTAAACTTTTAGGGAGCGACTTTCAAAGGCTTCTCTTAGAATCGATCCCTTCTTTGTAATCGTACGAGTACTTATATTAGCAATTCTTCATTTTAAGTTAATAAACAATGCCGTCCATTATCTTTCCCTTATTTTATTTTGCATATTAACGCTTCCTGTACATTCTGTAAATAGAAAAAAACAGTTGACCCGCTGAATTGTTTTCAAAACTACAAGAGCCCTTCCTTGTTAAAAAAATTCGGGAATTACAAAAATCGAATTCCTAGATAAATAGAATTGTCACACTAATAATTTCATAAAGTTTTAGTTATCGAATACATTACTTTGTGACGTTGAAGTGTTTGTGCTTAGATTAATACCTAATAAAGCTTCGTCAGCTCACAGTCATTTAACACTGGGAATGAGTGAATAAACAAATAAATTAATATTAATCTGAATAGTAAATACAAAATGATTGATAAAATTTTATGAAGCCTTGACTAGATGGCTATCCGACGGGACATTAACTAGAAAAAGGCATACTATTTTTTTATAGAAAACAACATTGGTAATATATTTTCTGTACGATTCAAGAACAACCAAAATTTATAAAGTTTTTTTTTTATAGAAACATTCTAATCGTATTTATCTTGAACCTTATGACGACATTAACACCACAAGACGAAACAAATCCTTATTTCTAGGTGGATATTGATGCCATATTGTGTAAAATTTCCAAAATATCAAGATTTTTTAAAACTTCATATTGAAAACTCTTTTGAGTTCCTAAACACAAATTTGGAATCAAATTTTTGGGATATGGCGTCAATATTACAAAGTATTCTGATTTTTTGTATAAACTTTGTACACTACCGACGGATAGTATCGGATCACTAGTCGAAGGACCTATTGAAAATAAGCCTTAACTTCAAAAGGCGATAGCGCCGTCTAGAATATATATAGAAATATTTTTAAAACACAGTAATTTGGAATGGTAGGTACTGAATTAGCACCTGAGAAGAGCAAAAATAGAATTTCGATTTTTAAGGAATTTTGTATTTCAACTTCAACTCTTAGCAGGAGCTAGGAAAATGAATTGATTAATATTTATATTTTATGAAAGTGAATTTTAGGATTTTACCTTTCACTTGAGCCATTAAACATAGGAAAATATTCACGGGTTCATGAAATGATATTTTTTTTTCGTTAGAGCCTGATAAATTCAAAATACATTACCCCACCGTGGTGATTCTTTGAGAATCGAAATTTTATTTTTTTCTTTCTCACCTGGTAATTCAATACCCACAAGGCCAAATTACTTCAGCTAGGGCTTATTTAACGCAGAATTTAATAAGCCTTTCATCACTTTCAAAATTCTGGACGACGCTATCACCTTTCAAATTCAAGGCTTATTTTCAATAGGTCATCCGATTAGTGGTTCGATACTATCCGTCGGTAGTGTACTTACAGGTCTCACATTATTTTTTGATCATTTTTTTGTGGATGTCTACTAGAATATCGTCGAAAGGATTAAGAAATCATAAACATAAATAAAAGGCTAAAAATACAACTTTAGGTTTGAATAATTTGTAAATAAACCTCACCTCAATTTTGATTTAAATGGTGAAAAAATGGCCTTGTCTTGTCATAAAGTACCTAACTATACAAACAAATGAATATTAGGGCCTTAGCAGACTTCAATCCAGAAATGAAGCCCCGCCCTCAATAAGTCCCCTTCTGACTAAGGCCCCAACCTATCATAAAAATTCGCTTCCAAAGGTCGGACCCATTTATCCCTAACCGAAACCCAGTTCGCTGAATCTCAAGGGTAGGAAAATCTTGAGCCCACATTTTTTGGGCCCTACCCACTCAGACCTGACTCCCCGCCCCAAATTTAAAAAAGTGCATTCAGCCCGAAAGATCGAAATAAGAGGGTTACGTGCGGACGTAAATGGGGACATAAGGCCCCTCGTAGTACGTGTGAACGTAGACTAAATTGTGGAGGGGATTGAGATTGGGGTGGGGATTGTGTAGTGGGGTACAGACGGAAGAGGTGGTGGTAGTGGGGCTGGTGGTGATAGTGGGCGATGGGGACTGATTGACAGATTGCATCGTGGAGACGGGCGACACTCGATTTTGGGGACCGCCGGCTGAAACCTGGTATACGGTTGCTCGCGCTCTGGTGGGCCCAGTCATCGGGCACTGGGACCCAGCGGCGCCAAGTTGGGCCCCAGCTTGTCGAATGTAGTTTGATGGTAGACATACCTCGAGGCGATCTGTTCGCGGCATCTTCTGCGGCATCGCCACCGTCTGCGGCACCACTCCAAGGGGACTTCCCACTCCCGTGGGGTCCGCGGGTCCCATTATCGCCGGCATTATCGGACTTGGGGCGAAGTACGGACTGTACGTGTTGCCCACCTGCGGCATGCCTGTCAGGTACGGATTGGTCGCCTGTGGAGAAAACACCCGGACAACATCCAGGAAAATGGAATTAGAACTGCTTGCACTTAATTTTTTCTAGATTATCCCTAAAAGATTATACTTATTTTTCATTCCTGTATCTTTCACCCTCTCAGACATTCTTAGTTTCAATTTGGTTGTCTTGCAATCTGGTGGTTGCAGGAATCTCGATTAATACTTGAAACTGAATTTGTTCAACTTTGAATTCAGTGCAACTAACTTTGCATAAAACTCCTTCGAAATTGCTTTATTCATAACATTCAAAGCACCAAGTTATATAAAACATCGAAATGAGAAACTTAACTTTGAATGAAAAAAAAATGAAAAACCAATAAATTGTTTCTTTACTGAATATACTTACATTGTACTCTAGTTGCAGGCTTAGAGTGCATGAGTGGGGATAAACGAATTTAAGACCTAATCTTGGAGCATAAGAGGAAGTAGAGGAACAAGCGTCTAGTCTCTCTCCCGCTTATGTTCTAAAGTTAGGCCTCAGCTACGCTTCTCCCGACTTAAGCAGTTTAAGCCTGTGTCTAGCGTACGGTGTAAGTTCAGTCATTAAAAAAAGTAGCAAGCTAACTAAGAGGGTCGGATTAAAAAGTGGAATTGAATAGTGTATCCATTGAAAAGAACTTTTTTCAGATTTTTTCTAGAAATAATCAGATCCACTTTTTTGGTCTATCTTTTATTGAGATACTTTGCACCACCCATTCCTTCCGCTCGTTCATTCATTCCGCCAACTTAAACTTTACTCAAAGCATTCCTCTTCATATCATTCTCTTTCAAGTGCAAGCTGTGTACTTAGCATTTAATTTAATGGCAAGCGAAGGTAAAACGGTTCTTAGCGAAGTTTCGGTATAGTGAACACAAACGAAGAGGAGACTCTCATGTACGATTGTACCTGTACCTTTCAAAGAAATATCAGATTTCGATCCCTCAAGCCAAGTCATTTATAGGGTCTTATAAATTAGAGGTTTCATCTCCTTTATGTACACGTGTAACGTCATACATAATTCAGAAGGTAAAATCTGTTTCGCCGGTTTCAAAGGTACAGGTAAAGATTCATTAACGTGACACAAAGAGCTCGTGTTCCCTCGTGTTCAGGTACATCCTGTCAAAACAAGCCTCAGTCCAACGTGCTCCAACAAATCAAAACACACCTACTAATTCTAATACGATTAACTGACACTTCATGCTTAATTAGCTCTGCAAAAATTTCAAATAAATTTCATTAATTTCATACAAACTTCATTATCAATATTATCCAAATTTTGTTACATATAACTAATTTATTTTTGGCACTGCTTAATGTTACGGAATTCTCCGTAAGACTAATCCAGTCAAGTATAGCGCTAGGGCTAGAGTTACGGAAAATTCCATAACTTTAGCCCTGAACGAGCTGGAAAAGGGTTGGTCTTACGGAAAATCCCGTAACGATAGACAGTTCGTTTATTTTTTAATTACAATATGGTAACAATCATATCTTCAACATTGGCACTAGATTTAAGGATGTACTCTACATATAGAAAATCTCAAAATTCATGAAACCTTTATAATTATTTTTCAAATTGATGCAAACAGTTAATTGCTAAGAATTTTGAAGTATAAATCTCAGCGTATTGAAAAAAAAACATAAATCAAGTTAAAATTTGTTATTCAACAAAATTGATTTAAGTTAATGAAATGTTTTTCTTTTAATATTGAAAAATTGTAGGTATGGGCGTTCTCGATTCGATTATTTCAAACCTATCAATAGAGTTTTAAATCGATTTTATTCAATCCGATGAATCAAATGAATCGATTAATTTTTTCCGATTATTATAGACGATTCATTTCTTCTAATTTCAGGAGAATCCTAAGGATTCCAAGGGATTCTTAAAGATTCCAAAGGAATTTAGGAAATTCCGAAGGATTTGAAGGATTTCTGGAGTATTTCAAAGGATTTTGCGGAATTTAGAATTTTAATAGATTTTAATGAATTTCAAGAGATTTCGAAGGACTTCCAATTTTTTCAGAAAGAAATTCAAGGATCTTGATATATCAAAATATTTTAAAAACTAAAGAATTTTATAAAATTTCAAGATATCTTAATAGATTTTGAAGGATTCCCAAGGATTTCAAGAGATGTTACGGCACTACGAGGAATTTTAAGAGATTTTAAAGGATTTCAAGAGATTTCGAAGAACTTCCAAGAATTTGGAAAGATTTTAAACAGTTTCAAGAGATTCCAGTGAATGTTAATATATTTTAAACGATTTCAATGGTTTTCGAGAGATTTCCAAGGATTTCAAAGGATTTTGAAAGATTTAAAGAGAATGTGAAAGATCCCCAAGAATTTCAAAGAATCTTACGGAATTTAAAGTAGAGGACTTGTAAAGGATACAAGGGTTATGAGAGGCTCTAAGTGCGGAACAGATTACTACTTGTTAGTTTCAAAAATGAGCCTAGGTCAAGGAGAAGGAGAACTAATAATAAGCCGAAGCAGACTCGAGTTAGAATAGAGAATTTGCAGAAACCAGAAGTACAACTGGCATATCGTGAAAAGCTGAATAAATACTTAGAATATCATGAAGAAGACTGGAAGACTGAATTGAAAAATAATAAT
>JAUMHM010000085.1:2790303-2803909 GCA_032362435.1 Melikaiella ostensackeni
GAAGACCGTTACAATAAATGCATTACTCTAGATGGAGATTATGTCGAAGAATAAAGCCAATTTTTTATTCAAAATATAATTTTTTCATTGTCAGGCCGAAGACTTTTCAGCCCATGTAGTAGAAACATCATCAATTGAAACTTTGAAAATAGACTTGCAAATTAAATTTTTCGCTCTAACTGTCTGTAACACAGTAATGGCGCGAAATTTGAATTTCAAAATAATCTTTCTTTTCTTTCAAAAGCTCTACGCAAAAATCGTAAGACGAAATTTTGCAAGCGAACAGCATCCTGATATTCCTGATATGAACTCTTGAAGTAAACGCTGTATCTGTTTACAAGCAACGCGAAACTCTTCGTTAGAAACTCAAACAGAAAGCTGTTCTCATATCACGGAATTGTGTTAAGTCGAGCGCGCGACTTGGCAAACTGAACTCGGATCTTGATATCAAGCTATACGTGGTATAATCTCAGGAGATTGTTACTAAAGGTGCCGTTTAATAACTACAGCCCTCTCGATGTCAGTTTCCTGCTGAAGCATTTTGCTCACATACATAGAGTGCTTATCATCCCTAATATCACAAAGTGCTCTTCATTTAGTTTAATTTTGCATTGTTCAATGTGAGCCTCTATCTCAAAAGAGCATCTCGTCTCCTTCGAAGCGAATGATATTCTCATATTTTATATACAAGCTCCAGAGGGAAATGGATAATGCAGATAATGACCGAGAGGAGCAGCTGGAGTGAGGAAAGCGATGATACTAATTAGAGTCTGATAATATTGGCTAGGGAAGTTTACCAGAGAGAATACTGATAGAGAGTCAAGCACATGGTACAAACATCGTCTTAGACTCAGGCCACCACCTAAGTCTTCCAGAAAGCCAATGGCTTTGGGTATTAACTGCCTGTGAACACCAACTCCGGGCTTAATGTATTGCCTAATTGGAACATAGCTTATACCCCAAGACTTGTATTAATTTAGGCATTTCGCCTAATTTCTGCAAATTTCATTTGCAACATTCCCTATAGTAATCTAAATACTACAAATTTTGCAAACTTAATGAGTAAGTCAATGGTCAGGGCTGCAACAGGCTGATTTACTTGAAAAAAAGTGAAAAAGTGACCTATTTAAACCGAAAAAGTGATAAAAAGTTACTAATTTCTAACCAAAAAAGTGACTAATGTTTTTTTTATTCAGAAAGAATTCAATAGGATTCGATAAAATTCGTAAGAATTTAGAGAGAATTCATAACAATTCAAGTTGAATTCAAAAGAATTAAAATGAATTAGGAAACATTAAATTGATTTCCATTAAATAGAGTACAATGGGACTGAGCAGGATTCAGAATAAATTCAACAAAATTTAAGTGAACTAGAAAAAATTTAAAAAAAAAATGAATTAAGTAAAATTTGAGAGAATTTACAGGAATTTAAGGAAATGAGAAGAATTCGATGAAATTGATAATAATTCAAGTGGACTGAAAATAATTCATTTTTTTTTAATTCTCTGAATTCAAAAAAATCTGATGACATACCTCAGCATCCAAGGTGATATTTAAAAGGCTTCAGGGTGAATTAAAAAAAAACTAAAAAAAAAATACAAAAAATCCATTGAATTGAGGAGAGTTGAGTGAAATTATAAGAATTCAAGGTAAATTGAAAAAATTCCAAACAATTCCAAAGAATGTGATCAATGTCCTGAGAATTCAAAGTGAGGTTAAAAGACTTCAGGGTGAATTGAAAAAAATAAAAATAAAAAAAAATTCCAAAAAATTCATTGAATTCAGTAGAATTGAGTGAATTTAGAAGAATTAAGGGTAAATTAAAAAAATTCAAGAGGATTACAAAGAATTTAAAAGAATTCGGAATAGATTAATAAGAATTCAATGTTAATTTCAAATTAATTAAAATAAATTGCAAAAATCCATAATATTCCATGAATTGCAATAAAGCTGGAGTGAATTTATAGGATTTCAACGGAATTAAAAAGAATTTTATGAAATGCCTGTGAATTCAAGGTAAGATTTACAAGAATTCAAAGTGAATTTGAAAAAAACTAAAAAATAATTCATTGAATTGAGTATAACTGGGTGGATGAAAAAGAATTCAAGTCAATTCGAAAGAATTCAAGGTAAATTCAAAAGAATTCATAGTAAGATCAAAAAATTCAAGAGAATTTCAAAGAAATTCAAAGAATTCAGGACAAAAATTAAGAATTTAAGGTGAATTTTAAATTAATTCAAATGAATTGCAAAACAATTAAAAAAATTAAAAATATTTCATAAATTTGAGTAAAATTGGAGTGATTTTAGAAGAATTTGAAGGAAATCAAAAGAATTCAGGATAAATTAATAAGAATTCAAGGTGAATTCCAAGTTAATTCAAATAAATTGCAAAAATTTTAAAACATTCAAGATATATTAGAATCATTAAAGTGAATTTAGAAAATTCAAGGGAAATTCAGAAGAATTTGATGAAATGTCCAAGAATTTAAGGAGAGTTTAAAAGGCTTCAGGGTGAATGTAAAAAAACTCAAAGAAATCCATTAAATTCAAAAATAGATATAGACCTCAATTTAATAGTGGTTAGCCCTTCAGTTCTCTGTTTCAATTTATTGAAAAAAAAAACTGACTTAAAGAAATATTTTCATTGAAAAAATAAGTATAGTTAATTTATCTTTGAAAAGTGACTAAAAACTTATTGGTAGCCCTGCTTCTCACGGAAGATATATTATAAAAATAAACATACTTTTAACATTTTATTATCTTCTTATTTAAATTCAAAATTTTTCTTTATCCTCTTCAGGAAAAAAGACAGAAACGCATGACAGAAAGATCACTGATTAAAACTTTGAAATGAGACTTGCAGATTAAATTTCCCGCTCTAATTAACTGCAACATAGTTATAGCGCGAAATTTAAATTTCATAATATTTTGCTTGTTTTAAGAGCTATGCGCCAAAATCTTAAAACGAAATTTCGCAAGAGAACAACATCCTGAGATATTCCTGATATGAACGTTTTCATTCTCACAACAATCAGTCGACAAAGAATGTTTCAAACAGGTTACGTTTTTCTTAATTGTTTTGACTTTTCACTCTGAAAGTCTGCCCAATTATTTTTCTGGATTACAAATCAGTTGATCTTTGAATTAACTGATTAGGGACCATCTATAAACTACGTTATCAATTTTGGGCTATATTTGACCCCCCCCCCCCCGCTGTTGACAACCGTAAGTACCAATATGCCTTCAGTAATGAATAAAAAATAATTAAAAATATTAAAATATCAGACTTCACAGTCCAAGATACCAAAAGAGATGAATTTCCAACCCAAACAGACGAATTTTCAACAATAAAAATTAGTCCTTAACCAAACAGCTGCATTAACAACCAAACAGTTGTCATTTCAAGTAAAATAGAAAAACTTTCAACAAGATAGTTGAATTTTTAACCAGAAAGTTTAATTTTTAAGCCTAAAAGACGAAATTTTTCGAAGACAGCTGAATTTTCAACAAAAAAGTTGATTTTCAACAAAAAGAGATGACTTTAACGTAATAGTTGAATTTTCAACAAAATAATTAAATTTTCAACAAAATAAGTTAATATTTAACCAAATAGTTGAATTTTCAACCTACAAAAATGCACTTTTAACCAAATGGAAAAATTTCCAACATAATAATGGAAATTTTAACAAAATAGTTGAGATTTCAACCAGATAGCTAAATTTTTGAGATACAAAGTTAAAATTTCAACCAAAAAGATTTGTTTTCTACCAAAAGACGTAATTTCAACAAATACATGAATTTTTAATCAAATCTTTGAATTTTTAAATGAAAAACGTGAGTTTTCAACAAAAATGGCATTGTTAAATTTTCAGTTCAATAAATTATTTTTTTAACAAAAACAAAAATTTCTAACAGTTGAATTCAAAGAAAAAAAAGAACTTTAAACAAAATAGTTCAATCCTAAACCAAATAGATAAATTTTCAACAAAGCAGATTACTTTTCTACCCAAAAAGGCAAATTTTCAACAAAAGAGTAAAGTTTTCAAGCTAAAAATTCGAAAGTTTTAGAAATCAGTTACCTTCTACACCGGGAAAGATGAATTTTCAATAAGAAATTCAATTTTCAATCAAGAAAGGTGAATTTTCAACTAAATAGTTTAACTAAACAAGAAAGATGATTTGTCAATCAAATAAATAAATTTTTAACAACAAAAATTAATTTCTGACCAAGAAAATTGATGTTCTACCAGAAAGACGATTTTTCAACAATAAAATACATTAATTTTCAACAGAATTGTTAAATTTGAAGCCAAAAAGATGGAATATTTACAAAGCAGTTGAATTTTCAACAAAAAAGTTAATTTTCAACAAAATAGTTTGTTTTTCTGCCAAATTGTTGAATTTTCAAGCCAAAAAGACGAATATTATACAACCAAATAGATGAATTTTCAACTAAAATGACAAATTATCAACCAAAAAAATTAATTCTTTACCTAGTAGTTCAAATTGAAACCAAGTTGTTTTTTCAGAAAGAAAAGAGGAATTCCCAAAGAAACATTGTTATTTTTAACCAAATAAATCAATTTTCAACCAAAAAAGAAAAAAATTTCTATCAAAGAGATTAATTTCCTACCAAAAAACACGATTTTTCAACAAAATACATTAATTTTCAACAACATTGCTGAATTTTGAAGTCAAAAAGATGAATTAAGTACAAAGCAGTTGAATTTATAACCAAAACTATGAATTTTCAAGAAAAAAGTAAATTTTTAATCAAATGGTTTAATTTTCTACTAAATTGTTGAATTTTCAAGCCACAAAGACGAATATTATACAATCAAATAGTTGAATTTTCAACCAAAAATTTTTAACAAAAAATATAAATTTTCAACGAAAATTAAAGAAACAAAAAAATGAATTCTTTACAAATTAGTTGAACTTTGAACGAAGTAGTTGATGTTTCAACCAAAAAAGGAAAATGCTTGACGAAACTTGTAATAGTTGATATTTCAACGAAACAAGATTCGAATTTGAAATAAAAAATAGTTGAATTCAACCAAATAGATGAATTTTCAACTAGTAAAGATCAATTTTCAATAAAAAATATCGATTTTCTACCAAAAATTGACATAGTTACATTTTCAATTGAACAAATTAATTCTCAACAAAAAAAAATTTTTTCAACCAAATAGTTAAATCGTCAACCAAAGATAAGAAACTTTCAACTTAAAAAGAGAAATTGTGAACTATAAAAATGGAGTAGTTACATTTTCGATTATAGTAGTTCAAATTTCAACCAACTAGTTGAATTTTTGACCAAGAAGAGATGACTTTTCATCAAAATAGTTGCATTTTCAATAAAATAATTTAATTTTCAACCACAAAAAATTAAGTTTTCGCGAGAAATAGTTGGATTTTCTTATTGGGTTCTATTAATTCAGTTCGTATTTGAGCGAAAAAACGGGAAAAGAGGGAAATTTTCTTGAGAACAGGGGCAAATAGAAGAATTCTTCAAAAAAAGGGAAAAAGAGGGGAATAGGGAAAGAGTGTGAAGTCTGAAATATGAAAGTGATTTTCAAACATGTCAAGTTATTATTGAACTGTACCGTTGCAGAGCCATCGTTCGCAAAATTCCCAAATTTTGTCAAATTTTCTGCTCAGTACATGTAATTGTTCGTAACGTCACTTTAATTCCCCCCCCCCCCCCATGTTAATAACCGTAGTTTTTTGCGCGACCCCCTCCTCCCCCCACTCAAATTGGTAACATCATTTATGGACGGCCCCTTAGTTGAACTACTGGATTTTCTCATCGGTAGTTTTCAAACCCATTTTTCATGATGAACGAAGGAAAATGGAAGACCAGTCTGACCATCTAGAGGTTCAGACTGACTATATTTGAGGGTCAACAGGACAGCCTTCCAGATGGTCAAAGCGACCATCTGTGGAGAGTCAAAACGGGAGATTCAAATCGATCATCTCCAGAGAGTCGACTCGATCATCTCAAAGGGCCGACCTGATCATCACAGAGAGTCGGTTTGATCATTGAGGATGGTCGACTTGATCATCTCAGATAATCGACTTGATCACCTCGCAGAGGATCCACTTGATCATATCTTAGAGGGTCGATTTGATTATCCCATATCTTCCATACCTGTTGTCCTTCTTCTACCTACATTATACAATATACATATATGCGAGATTCCAGTATCTCTCTTATAAGAGCCTGGGAATTATAAAATTAAGTGGAACTTACAATCCTTAAAATTTGTGTAAAATTCATGAAACCTAAAAGCATTCTCTATTATTTGTGGACAGCGAGGTGCATGAGACATGATTTGATACAATATATTATTTGGAGCATTACTGCACTGAACTGTAACAATTCAAACATTGGAGTAAATTCAAAAACCGATAAAAATGCGTATCACGCATCTCGTTACTCTCATTTCCGTATCATCAATGAATGATGAAATTTTTAGCACGATTGCAGTCAAAAACAACACGGTGAGAACACATTGATTGGTGAGCGTTGAGTGACGCTTTTGTCTTACGCATCAAATTTGTCATTGAAAATCCAAAACAAAGAACATAATCAACTTTCAACTATGTTCTTCCTTATGGAAGACCCGTTCGGCCATCTAAAAGGTCAGACTGACTTTCTGAATTTTGACTCTCTAATTGTGACCCTCCATTTTTCTCCGTGTAATCTCCCAGGGTTGAAAGCTAAGAATAAAGATGCAAATGTTGCGAATGAGGTGTGAAATTTGGGTTGAAAGCTAAGATCCTGAGGTCGGTTTGAAGCGAGTCTTTTTCACCTTGATAAAACCCTGACATGAAGGTGGTCGACGAACACGATCCTTCAGACCCGAACTAACCCCAGTTTATAACCCTCTGCCTTGTCACCTACGTCCTCCATCCCATGACATTCGGTCCTACTATCCTTCATCGTATTCGTCGTTGCAGCACGCCGAGAGCCAAGCACCCGGTGGAGTTAGGGTGCAAGATTACTAGGATTTGCGCCTAGATTTGCATATCGATTTTCCGCCGAGCGACGCCTCGTATACGGCGGCAAACGGCGTACAATTTGCCTTAATTTCGTGGAGCGACACCAGATCTTGCCTGCCTTCCCACATCAGCCTGTCCTCACGTGCAGTATGGGATTCCCGAAAAAGAATGATCTTCGCAAAAAAAAAAAAGAAAAAGTACTTTGCTTACAAAGAGGCTCGGGTTTAGAGTAAAAACTTAAACCAAAAATAGGCTTAATTTAAGGGGTACAAAAATTAAGGTGTAACAAAAGCGATACTTTTTTTACTGTTCTTTGTACTGTTGGATCACCCGGTCCACTTCGTCATTTCGCCCACCAAATTCCCGGTTATTTCCCGGTGTCGAAATGTACCTGAAGTTCTGAACGTTCAAATAAACGATATATTTTTTATAATTTCTATTTTATGTACAGATATTGTTTCAACTACTATTTTAAAAAATGCTTTTTAAGTTTGTTTTGTAATCTACTATTTTCAATAAAAATAAATTAATACTTTAGCACTGTTTCTAGTTTAGAAAGCCATCAGCAAAAAATTTCGTTCATTTGAACGTTCAGAACTTCAAGCACATGTGTCAAATACCAAAACTTCTCTTACTAGAAGCACGAATAAAACGCATCTAACATAAGGTTTTCCTACGTGTAATTTTATGCATTGCGATATCCTATTATATTTAAACAAAACAATATTTTTGTAATTTATGGTGTCTAAAACTTGCAAACAAATATGACACAATTTCGATGTCTTCTATATCTGCGCAGATTTGGTTAACATGACAGTTGTTATGTTTATAAACATAGCTTTGGTAAATTATTTTGGTATTCTAAGTGGTAAATAATTCTTAGATATAATTCTGAATATCTTTGACATCAGCATTTTGAATAAATTCTCAAAGAAGTCAAAATTTTAAAATAATTTCACAAAGATTTGACAAAGATTTCAGTAAATTTCTAAGATTGGAATTCTAAGTGGTAAATAATTCTTAGATATAATTCAGAAGAAGATTTCGCAAAGATTTCAAAAATTTCGAATACTTCAAAGAAATTCACAAAGATTTCGAAAGATTTTAGAGATTTCACAAAGACTCCCAACATTTCAAAGAAATTCATAAAGATGAAAAAACATTTCAAAAGATTGTTAATCATTTCACAAATATTTTTTAAGATTTGAAAATTACAAACAACTATCTTTGATCTTATTTGGGCGACTGTGGTTTGAAATTCGAAAGTTATACTTTTATTAATGATATTTCAAATATTTTAAAAGATTCTCGTTTCAAATTTTGCCAAAATTCTCTTTGGACTCTCCACTTTAAATCGTTCCATTCTTTAATCAGCAAACATTTGCATGGTTTTGGTGGATTCAACAAAATAGTTCATTGATTCAAACAAAATATTTGGTTGAATCTACCAAATATTTCATCTACCAAAAGATTTCGTTAAAACCACTAAAAATTTGTTTAAATTGAACAAACCTCTGATTGAATCAACCAAACCTTTGGTTGACCATATAGTCATGCATTTGTTTGGTTGATTCAACCCAATTTTTCTAGAATCAAACAAATTTTTTTCTGATTGTGACGGTTTAATTATAATTACATGTGTTTATAACATAGTTCATGTAAAATTCACTAAGTACTTAAATAAATAATTTTTATAATATGTTTATCAAAAATAAGAACTGTGATGTTAACTAAATCTACGCAGATAATTAAGACATCGAAATTTTATTATATTTCCCATATATGTCTGAGAAATTTTAAGAATAAACTAAAGAGGGCCACCATCGTATGCCGAAAAGAATGAAACAATTGTAATCCAACTGTATTCATTTTCACTGACCAATACAAAAACTAAGTTCATTAAAACTAAAAAATAGTCACATTTCTAGTTTTAAATGAAAAAATAAATATTCACAAAATGAATTTTTAACAAATCTTGATTTAATAGCCTGGAATAATCTACAAGAATATTAAACAAATATCACTAATCTATACGTTCTAATTTGGAAAATACAACCTAGAGTTTATTTTTGAAAATCGATATTCTTAAAAACATTCAAAAAATTATGAAAGGATTCAAATCAAAAATGTCTGTGCAACAAAGCAGAATTTCATAACATTTAATAATTAATAAGTACATCACTTAGAGAATACCATTTGTTCAGAGCTTAGACATGGTGCTTGATTATTCTAAAATTTTTGAAATGCTATAATTTCTGAATACTTTTTTCATCATATTTATTACTATCCTTCAATTAATTGGTCTGGTGATCACAATTAATAAAAAAATCATATTTTCTAAAACTTTAAATGCGATTCCCGATTTGAATTCCTATTTCCGGTTATTCCCCGTTTTGCCGGTTTTACTTTCATTCCCTAATATTTCCCGGTTTTTCTGGTTAGCAGACACCCTGCCGATGATTGAGAAAAATCCCAATGGTGCCATTTATTACAGAAAATTCACGATATTAGAAATTGTTGTTAATAATAAACCGTCTTCAAAATCAGACTATATAGAAAGTCATTGCAAAAATCAGACTTTATAAGAAGACATTTTAAAAATGGTGAAAACGACTAATTACATACAAATTCTGATTTTTGAAATTACTTTCTACTAAGTCTGATTTTGAAGATGACTCATCATTAAGTCTGATTTTTAAAATGACTTTTCATACAGTCTGCTTTTGAATACGACTTATTATAAAGTCTGATTTTGAAAAGTTTATTATATCGATCCAAATTTTTCGAGGTTTCTGCATGGTTAATTTAATAGAAAATTTAACATTTCCAGCCTCCTGGGAACAACAAGAAATTTTTTAGAAGCTTTCCTTTTAGGGGTTGGGTTAATATTTGAAATTTTCCTATGTTTGACTCAAATTCACTATAGCGCCTTTACAAATAAGTCATGTAAACCCCAACACATTTTGAATAAAGAAGAAGAATAGGTCGTTTTCGGAATCAGATTTTGTAGGAAGACGTTTAAAAAATCAGAATTTATAAGTAAGTCATCTCAAAAATCATTTAAATCATTATCATCGGTTTAAACAAAACGCAGACTTTTACAGTTGTATTGAATGCTTTTTCTTGAATAAAAAATAACACCACATAATAGTTGGTTGTTTTGGAGTATAGATTTTACTTAAAAAACAACTTGGTGTGTTTCAGGCTAAATAATTAATTCATTGAATTTAACATTATAAATTTTAAGGAATATTAAAAATCTTAAAATTTAAGTTTTATAGTATGCATATAAAACCATTTTTCTATATATTTTTCCCAAGCAGATTTCGCATCCCAACCCCCAGCCCTGTCTACAGAGTCACGTGTCATTTGCCACGATGGGGCTTCAAATCACACGCGTTCTTTAATGGGATCAAAGATTTGCGAGAGTGGCAGCCTTAATTGCGGTAGAAAACTAGTTCCCGTCATTAAAAAAAATGTTGAAACAGGTTATGGGCTTAGGATAATCAGTGTTAGAACACCCCCTCTCAATGTGGATTTTTAAAGAATTTGAAAATCAAAAAAAACTTTCCTGGGCCCATAACTTGTTCAAATGATCGTGAAATCCAGAAGAGGCTCCTATATTAGAGACTAAAAAACTAAGATTAGAAGCCTTAAGAAAATATAAATCAGACTTTCCTTTCCTCAAATCGATATTTTTTCCAATATATAAAACCTTCAATCTCAAGATTACCAGTTAAAAAAAATCAACCCATTTCTCATCTCGGTAATGCAGATATGGCAGAGGAATGGCTTTCTTCGGGAATGTAACATTAAAGCTAAAAAAGTATCTGCAGTCTGCGTTTATTTTGAAAGAAGATGGAACATCAAGAGAGAAGGCGATCGATCTCAGTCAGGGAAATAATTGAGCAAACTAGAAGAGTGGAAAGTCAGAACAATCAAGAAAAACGCAACCTGTTCAAAAGATTCTTTGTTGACTGATTATTGTAAGAATGAAAACGTTCATTTTTGCTATTATCGGAACCTGCTATTTTATTCGTCCATTCGTTAGTTCTCTCGGCGAAGAATATTTATCGCCTCGCTTGTTACGGAATACACATCGCGAATTCTGCCTCATTCGGGTCGACTGCCTTTTTACTTACGAGCATATAAACGTTCTTCCTCTATCTCTGATATGAATATGACCATTTCTTCCCGACCAGAATAAAACAGTTTCCCGTTCTCAGGTTCATAAAACTTTTTTATGTGCCCAAGGTCCACTTTAGCGACGTCCTTGTATCTCCATAAAACGTGCGATTGGAACATTTTCTCCAAATGTATTGTCGAATTAACAGGATTTATTTCTCCTCTGATAAGAAATAGAGAAATTGGAGTATCCATGAATTTTCGAAAATCACAACTATAAAAATAGGACAAAAAAAACTCAGGACAATTATTATCTCGAAGAACAAATTATTCCCCAAGATAAGAATGATTTCTCAAGAAAGAAGAATAACAGCAAACTCGTTCTAATAATTGCACAGAATGATACACTGAATTCCTATTAGTAAATAAATTAAAAAATCAATTCTAATTATAAATTGTCTTCTGACTGGTATTCCAGATTTCTAATTTAGTTATTTAATACTTGGCATATTAATTTACTGCCTAAAGATGATGAAAGATAATCTTCGAGATCATCTGATAAAAAATAAACACATGTAAAATTTATGGATGGAGGGTATGTTAATGAGGGGAATTTAGAGTTATGTACAAGCTCGCGAGATATTACCAGCGCCTCCTATCATTACTAGTAATTTTGTCCTGTCTGCAATCCGAGCATCCGTTTATTAGTAATTTATCCCTTTATAATAGAGAGGCGACACTCATAAATAAGCAGCTGAAATGTTTAATATTTAACGCCCTGCTCGAATATCCTGCTCGATATTTATTGAATTCAGTGGAATTGCGAGTTGGCAAATCGTGCTGCTTCTGCATACATTTTTAAACACACAACACACAGATAAAGAGCTTTATGGCAATGCGTTTCAACCCAATGTTGTATCCATTTCAATCAGATACGTCGCAGCGAAATACGATTTTTGATCGTGATGATAAAAAAGGGGTGTTGGTACGTAGTACGCACCTACATATTTACATTATCGCGTCATTTTTACATAATTACAGTACCGTCCAGTAGCATGAGGATGTCTGTTTTTTGATATTCGCTTTAACATTCGGAATTTTTGTAAATAAAGTACATTTCTCCAAAATACTAGAAGATATATCGAAAAAGTACAAAAAATTTGCCTTCGGCGAAGTCATTAACCTAATTCTTTAATTAGTTAATGAAAAAAGGGGACAGCATGTTCGTAAATTATTAATGAGAATGCCTGAAAGTTATTTATCCTGCCATAGGGAAGGCGATATTTTACAAGGAGAGGATGCGGGTCGCGTGATGCGGGATGCTGATTCGATTGGGGCTTTACAGGGTAAAAGTACATCAAAACCCATTAGATACGTATTTTTTCTTTTAATCTAATGACCTTAGTTTTCGAGATATCGAGGTTTAAATATTTACGCTTGGGCCCGAGACACTCCACTACTCAGCCCAGAGCCCGGACTTGAGCCAAGCGCTCAAGGTCAAATATTCAAACCTCGATATCTCGGAAATTAAGGCCCATTGGATCAAAAGGAAGAAATACATATCTAATCGATTTTCATGTACTTTTACTCTGTAAAACCCCAGTCGAATTGACGTCCCGCATTTCGCGAGATAAGAAAACGACGTTACGAAACATCAAATTTCGGGAGTTCAACATTAGTCAAATGTGCAACTCTATCAATTATGTTAGTAGACTTTCCTACAAAAATAAGACCTCTCGCCAAATTTGCTTCCAAGAAAAACACGAGAGAAACTTGATCCATCTCAATTTTTAAGACCCTTACCTACAAAACTATCCAGTCTTGTCAAACCTGACCAATACACCTTACCCTATTCCGTCAAAAAAAGACGAGAAACAAGATGAAGATATAAAACTTTATCCTGATGCAGAGCTCAGCTCGTAACCTAAAGTCCATGCAATTTCTCCTCTGCAATTTCCATCTTCTATCGTAATTTACGAATTCTCCGTTTGCAGTGTTTGCTACAAACGCGAGTCCCGTAAATTGGGAATAAAGTCCGCACTCCGCGGGCGTTGACACTCGACGTGAGTTAGGAAGTTATGGTGCATCGTAGCTGAATGTTGACGAGTCGTCTAGTCGGAGAGTGAAGAGGATTGGAGAGAACAGGCTAGGGCAAGTTTGATGCAATTTCGGACAGGTTGGTCACGTCCTAACCCTGGAGTTGTCGCCACAACTCCCGACGACCTCTCTATACCTTCCCCAAACTCAAACCCATCTATCCTCCCACACCTCTTGTGTTGGTTGGTCCCTCTTTGTACCTCGTGCTCTCATCACGCCTCTAGACCGTACTAGAGTTTCAAGAAGCGAGTTAATTCGAAAACTACGAGTGCCGAAAGCACTCCTTTTAGTTAGACTTTCGTGCTAAGGCGTTAAAAACTTATTCGCAGTTCCACTGCAGAACTTGTCTGAGATTGGATCAGCGATCTGATTTTAC
>JAUMHM010000085.1:2804009-2821143 GCA_032362435.1 Melikaiella ostensackeni
GACGCGTAAGGTCAGTCGGCGAGTTAACAAGCTTATCGTAAAAGACTTGCTTTCCTGAATCGTCTTACACCCAGGATATCGAAAAAGTCCCTTTTCCCAATTTCGGTAACCAAACGACGTTAGGGAACAATCTCCTAAATCTTGCGAAACGAAAAAAAACGTCCTCACAAAATAAAAGAGATTGTTCCAAGGAAAATATGTTAGGAAGATTGGAGATAAGTGGTCGGAATATTTTTAGGTAAAGCTTTTACTTTTCCATCAAGCATTTACTATTCTATGCAGGAAACAGTTCCGCAAACCGTGTAACATAACGTATTCCTGTAAGTAACAAATCGAACCAATTCTGAATGGACGTAATGCAGTATTGTGTACTCAACAATCTACAATAATGATATTAGCCATACCATCAGTTGCATTAACGCGGGGTGGAATTACATCCTGATTCACATATACATCTCATTTCTATCCCTTTGACAACACCAATATTATAAAATATACGTACAGATGCAAGATATTTGACACAATAGTACAATTAACAAACAACAGTTAATTTAAACCCACTATCTCTTCCTCTTTCCTAACCAACTTACGATATCATAATACTCTCCAATGAAACTCAAAGCAACTCTCTGAATATAAATGAAACACTATACAACAGTTCCGCGTATACAAGAGCTTCACCATCAGATAATTTCCATGTGTTATTTTCCCTGCAGGTTCTATTAAAGCATCAGTTTAGGAAAATGAGATGGCTTTTACAAAAGGGCAGATGATTATCTCCAGATAAATAGCGGATCGGAAATCCACTGGCGAGGAGAAATTGGATAAATCTAGAGATAATAAAGAAGGGATTGGTTTTGTCGTGCAAGCTAGATCGAAATGTCCGCTGGGAGAGGAGTTCTCCATTGATTCTGATGAGAAAAGGAAAAGGGGTGAATCGAGAGGGGGAGGGGGTAGACAGTAGGAGGCGATGAATTATTTCGAGAAAACTGAGTTATCGGTTAATGAACACCTCTTCGACTCGGGGTGTTCAAGGACCCTAGACTCTAGTGCAGCGTGCAGACCTAGTCGTGGCTCTCGAGGTTAAGGGTTGCTCACCAACCCCCAGATCCTTCCCACACCCGCAACCACTGCGGACCTTTCCACTCGTCACCCCTACTGCCTCAGAATTTCTGATAATTTATACGAGAGTGTTCGGGTATTCGAATTCTTAGGCGTTTGATTCGTCAGCACAATTAAACGAATTAATAGGCAGTCCTCGTCGAGATCCATTCCCCCTTTCCTCTGTTTCTCCTTTCATTCTCTCTCCTATGCACCATAGCGCAGTTTTGCGCTTGAATCAACGCTTTGCGGAGGACGAGTGATTTAAATTCTTTGCGAAAACTAATACGTAATTTAGAACTGAGTTTGGGTTTTCATAGTTTCAATGTTAGTGGATGTGGTTGGGGTGAAGAGTACGGATCTTCCAATGCGATTATTAGTCAGCTTGAGTGTTTAAGTGTGAACCGTCATGTACGATGGCTTTGTAAAGCTCTTCACCTGGGGTGATTGCTAAAGAGATTGATCAGCGACCCGTATTGGAGCAATGTTGTAGGACGAGTATGTTGTTTGAATAAGCAACACGCGACTCTTAGATTGATGTAAAATCTATCCCTACTCCTACTCAAAATGCTTCTATATGGGTTTCTAACATGGATCTGATGGACAACTTCAAAAAATGTCATTGTCACTCAAAGTTCATAATGGATTCAAGTGAGGTATTTTGAATATTTCCAAACTGCTGCAGAATTAATACGAATTAGGATGGACAGTAAATTTATAATGCCTATTTCGCCCACCGCTGTTGAGCGTCGTTAATATCTTCAGTGACAGAAGTAGAAGACGGTGGCCTCGACGTAAAGTCAATATAGCTTAACCGGAAGTGCTACCATTGTCTAGGACCCCTTGACGACTTCCGGCTCGCAATATTTCGCAAATCGTATATGCGGATTTCGAAGCAGGGAACAGCAGGTGGTCACGCACCTGGAATAATGCACACGAGTGTGTGCATGATTGTATTTCGTGAGTGGCATGAGACGACCCCTTGCGATTCGTAGCTTTATGAAATTTGCAGGTCTTTCACGACCAAAATTGTCATTAAAAATGACTAACAGCTGGAAACCAGGTGATGAACACCAACTTAACAGATTCCTATCGTAAAGTATAGCTACAAGTTCACCCAACTACATCAATATTAAAAAGGGTTGAATGTTTAGAAAACATATTTTTAATCAATGATAATTCAAACTGTTTTCAAGGTTCTTACAGAAGACCGGTTTCAAAATTCCATGACTTTTCCAGGTCTTATAGCAACCCTGGTTTTTTATTTTCAGGATAAACAAATATAGATTTAAAATGAAATTCGAAGGTAATTTTCAACAGGAGATACTGCATCATGCAGGGTTCTACGAGAGCGAATGAAATGAAGTTAATCAAGTTTATTTGCCTTCTTCTATCCCCATCAATTAAATTCGCAAGCCCTCATCAATCTACAATCAAGTAAAACCGTCCCTGGAAAGTGTCTATTCAATATATCCTTTATCGCAAAAGCATTAAATGGTTCATTGTATTGTTTTAGTGACGCATCCGCAGGTCAATTAGTTCTGAAGACAATAAATACCATCAGTGAGTTCTGAACGAGACAGCAGTATGGACCAATCATTTGGTAATTTGAATCTCTCTGCATGCTTCATTAATCAATGGCATTTAGAACGTACTATACTTTCGCGCTTCATTAAATAAGTACCGTCATTTTTCGATGAGTTTAAAATTGAAAAACGAAACAAATTTAAGAAAATTATTTATTATCCATCTACTTGTACGTTATTTCCAATCATTAGTACTTTTGACTTGATGTTTCATCTTAAATAATTTTTCATCCATCATTTGGGAATCTAAGTAGAATAAAGTATGACGAAGAAGAATAAAATAGAAAAGAAGATCTCATCTGAGGAGAAAGAACACTGTGAGAAGTAAGTGAATTCTTGAAGTATGTGTCTTAAGAGCCTGAAGAGCTCTTGTGACTTTCACGTACTTTTAGCGCTAATTCCGGCAACAAATGGCATAATCTTAGTACAATTCATTCGGGATTCTGGAATCAGGTTAGCTGCTATTCTTTTGGAAGATTACGTATATTCTCACGTAGCGCAAGTAGGAAAGCTCAAGAAGTCTTTGATGTACTGAGATAGCAGTGTGTCAGACACCTTGAACGAGAATGAGGATGTTACGGAAAACGTGGCGAGATGCTTGAACGTTTCTTTTCCTTATCTTAGTACCCTTTTCCACTCTTTTCCACTCCTTTCCACTATCTTCTTCCTTTTCTTCGCGTTTTTCCTTTATTCGTCACTTGGAACTTAGAAATTCTCTCTTGGCCTTTGAGAGTTTTTGTACTCGAGCTCCGTTTCTTCATGCGAAGATCACCCAAGAACTACTTTCTTTGATGCACCTAATTCACTAAATTGTTATTCTTTGAGGGACTTCTTTTGTCGCACTCGACGCTTTGCCAAGAAGGAAGAAAAGGAAAATTCTCCAGCGCTATTTTACTGCTGCGTTTATACAGGTACACTGTACCATCATTAAGTTAAAGGTAGAAACAGAAAACAGTAAACTTTTCATCTGTCCTTGATGCACTTTACATGGGAAACTAATTTCTCAAGAAAACAATTGCACTATTCTCAAGCTCCTTATACGAACTTCTGTCTTGGAAAACTCGTTATAGATTTGTGGAAAATACTCCATTAATTCTTGGGATATAAATATAATCCTAAGCTTACTAGCTTAGTTGAAGGGACAATAAAATTAAGGAAAGCGTTAGTTTCGTGACCTGAAAATAGAGCACGAGATTATAAAGTTATTCCAGCCACCGACAGTGTGCATAAGTATGTCTATTAAAATTGTAATTACATTGCTTTAACTGGGTTATAGTAAACTGAAATTGCATGTTGAAAGCAAACTTGGTTATGAGGATGCTCTAACTAAACAAATGTTAAATTTCTTCTACAACATGCCTCTCCTACAGAGATTCTAACAAACAAATTCCAAGAGCAAAAGAATTTCTTTGAATTTAGTTCCTGAAAATTATGAAAATGTTATGAATGAGCTTTTGCTAATACCCAGAAAAAACAAGCGGAGAATCAAAGGTACTCGACGATGTTGAACTCGAGACGCATTGATCTCAAAGTAGGATCAATTGAAGCGAACGCTTCACCCTTGACTCTGCCAAGCTTACGCTTCTCTTTATTCATGGAGAACGCAAAAAAAAAAGGCAAAACTGACAAAAGTGCCGAAAAGCAAAAGGGTAAATGCGAGAACATGACGTATTCCATCGGTCCTTGATGGATCACTCGAACGCACTGCACCCTCGAGTAGCTGTGGGTACTCTTTTTTTTGAAAGGAAAAGGTAGAGAAACTGCCTCCGGTAAAACCCTTGCTAATGCAATCGTGTCATTCTCCCCTGAGTAAATGTTGCTGCATATTAATTCCACCGTTTAAAGCCTCAAGTCTGAACCCTGTGCTGATTTCTGAAGTCAGTATTCCCACGTGACCTTCTCTATTTTCCTTAGAACCTCATAATCAAACAAATTCAAATTCTGCATGCGGTAATTACATTTTCAGGTCAATGGGTATTTATTCACCTAAATATCGTTCATAGAGTCACTTGAATTTAACGAAGCACGGAAATTCAAACTAATTTGCTGAAAATTAAACAGTTCTCTTTATAGATGAGTGGATCACTGACAATTACTGCATGTGGAGATTTTGGCAAATAATAATTATATGGAGAGAGATTATTTAAATCAATGAAACTTTGAACATAAATCTATATGATATAGAAGTGGAAATGAGATCAAACTATTTACAAAGAATACTAGAAGAGATTGTTTAAACGAATCTGAAAGGGCGTGGGTGCGAATCCCACCGCTGTCACCTATTTAGATACTAAACGTTGAAACGTATAGAAAGTAAAATGGTACTCTATTGTGAATTTGATGAAGCAAGGAAACTCAAACAAATTTGCTGAAAATGAAACAGTTCTACTTTTAGATTAGTGGTTCACTAATAATTACTGCATGTGAAGATTTTGGCGAATAATAATTATATGTTAAGAGGCTGAATAAATAAAACTTTGGCCCAAAATCTATATGATATAAAAGTGCAAATGAGGTCAAAGCATTTACAAAGATTACTTAAAGTGATTGTTACACGGGTCCGGAAGGGCATGGGTTCAAATCCCACCGCTGGCACTTATTTTGGAACCAAACGTTGAAACGTAAACAAAGTAAAATGGGACTCAATTGTAAATTTATTAAAGCAAGAAAATGTAAATTAATTTTCTGAAAATGAAACAGTTCTATTTTTAGATTAGCGGTTCACTAATAATTACTGCATGTGGAGATTTTGGCAAATAATAATCATATGTCAAGAGACTAAATAAATGAAACTTACTAGTGATGCCGTTCAAGACGAGAAATGTCAAAGCGGAGGTCGATAAAAGCAAGGCAGAATAACTCGAGGCCTTGAATTTCGAGACAATTCAAGGCGGTTAAAATTCAAGGCCTTGAAAAGCAAGACGCTCGAGGAATCTTCTCCTTCGACCACTAGACGCACACAACATTTTATTCAACTACGGAGAGAAATATGCAATTTTGCAGCCCTGTTGAGAGGGGGGAAAATAATAGCTTACCTGATTGATTGACGCAAATAATATAGCCCTTAAACATATTATACGATTATGCTAATCGTCAACAATCAGGTAATTTATTATTTTTCCCACTCTCAACAGGGCCGCGAAGTCATATATTTCTGGCGGGTGTTAAATAAAAATTATTTCGTTATCTGGACCACCTAACAGACAAAAGACCCCTGCTGGGAAGGGTCAGGTTAGCTGAGATTTTAGGAATTTTCATCGAATGGTTGACGTTCGCACATCTGCTAGTGAAAATTCAAGCCTACGACGAGACAAGCCCTAGACAAGGCCTTGATTTTCGAGGCCTCAAAATTTGCGAGCCAGATTAAAGACAAGAAATTCAAGGCGGCAGGTATGTTTCGTCTTGTCTTGTCTTGATGCTTGAAATTTCTCGCTTGACGGCAACACTAAAATTTTGGCCAAAAAAAAAAAAAAAATGAAATAGAAGTGAAAATGAAGCCAAACTATTCACAAAGATTACTAGAAGCGATTGTCACAAGGCTCCGGAAATGCATGGGTTTAAATCCCACCGCTGTCACCTATTTTATAACTAAACGTAGAAACATACAGAAAGTATATTGGCGCTAAATTGCGAATTCACATAAAAAAGTGAAAGAAGGAATACATAATTAAATCGGGGGTTGCGTCTCTCACAGTACCTACATCATGTTTGTCATCTAACCTCTCACCACGAGATGAGTGTACGAGAAATGTAATTTCTGATTACAGGAAAGCGTCAGCAAACCGCGGAGCAATTGAAATTTGGTTGCAAGTTTCCAAGTGCGTAGAGTCAGCAGGATGCACTTACATCAGACTAGGATGTGGGGTTGAGAAGTCGAGGTCAGGAATAAGGGAGTCTGAGAGCGAGGGAGATAGAGGGCGAGATGACGGAGGGAGAAAGAGACAGAAAGCAACAGGTTGCAAGTAGAATGCACGAGTGACAAGACGAGGCAGGAGTTGCTCGAGGCGGTCCATGAACCAGCCTTGCTTCTTATTACGACTTCAACGTGTCTCCGGATCTTTTCTCTAAATTTAGCTCGAGGAACACCCAACTTGAGATTAATCTCTGTACCACGCCGAGCGGAAAAACTCTCCCAACGTTTCGTAAATTTTGCATGATTCACTCAACTCTCTCATAAGAGGTTATATTTGAAGATTTAATTATTATTCAGGTAATCTTAATTAGGATTTGAAATTACTGCTGCCTAAGGACATTGTGGTTTGTTAGTAAGTCCAAAATGGTTTTACTATGTCAAATCGTAGTTGTAATCATAATTCACCTTACATTCCCCAGCACTAGAAATTTTTAGGCTTTCAGCTTCTGCCCAATTACGATAGTCTTTTTTTAGCAAAGAAATTTGAAACGTCCCAAACTTAAAAATATACAGGCTTGCTATCTGCAGCAGAATTGTAGAATCTTGAATCATTCACGCAATAGGGTTGTAGCATGATTTACAACAATTGCATTTTTTTTCAAAAAAGTTGAATGACCCGTGGCCTCTTTTTTAAATATTCACAACTTTCTTGCTCCAATTAAATGTCATTTTCTCAGTCTGCAGAAACGAAGTACTTCCTTTAATTTGTACATAAAACAAACCCTACTTTGTAAACAAGCTCATATGTATTTCTGAATATAGATATTTAAAAGAAAAGTTGAATGTCATTTAAGATAGGAAGAAGCAATGTAAAATGCAGTAAGAATAAAGGCAAAGTACAAAAAAGGGAAGTAAACGGAGGAATGAACCCGGCGGTAAGTTATGAATTCCGCGTAATTAGGTGGGCAAACAGCAGAGCGCTCGTGGGCGGCAGCTGGGTGTAGCCTTCCGTGTGCGAAATGGAGAATAAGTCAGAAAATAGAGGGAAAAAACCTTTAAGAGGGAGATAGTGAGCGAAAAAGAGAAAGAGGAATACAAAGGGAGGACGAGGAGGTGGAAGAGAAAGAGAATGAAAAGAGGGTTCAAACTAACTCAGTTCATTTCCATAAATACTACTACCGCCATACAATACGCGGGGTAGAAGAAGAGTGTTTGCCTATACCAACCCCACTTCCTCATTCCTCTCACGAGGAACAGATGACCACTCTTGATGCAGTATGACGGGTGTTTCTTCATCTAAATATTGTTTGTGGGGTCAAGTAAATTTGATGAAGCAAGGAAATGCAAACTTATTTGCTGAAAATGAAACACTTCTTTTTATAGATGAGTGGTTCACTGATAATTACTACATGAAAAGATTTCGGCAAATAATTAATCGTCAAGAGACTATTCGAATAAATGAAACTTTGGCCAAAAAGCTATAGGATATACAAATAAAAATAAAAATAAAAAATAAAAAAACACCCAGCGATTGTCACAAGGATCCGAAATGACGTGGGTTTAAAATCCACCGCTGTCACCTATTTTGTAACTAAACGTTGAAACGTAAAGAGGAGAAGGAAAAGAAAAAGGATAAAAAAAGGGTTTAAACTAACTCAGTTCATTTCCATAAATACTACTACCGCCATACAATACGCGGAATAGGAGAAGAATGTCTGCCTATACCAACCCTATTTTATCATCCCTCTCGCGAGAAACAGATGACCACTCTAGATGCAGTCCCAACTAGTGAAATTTCTCTCTAAACTGCTCTAAAAACATGAATTAAATTCCAATTTCGCGGTGCAAGCATCAGCCAGTTATGCAAAGCGAATTCTCACGAATGTATGATTAGTGTATTCATAATTGACCACTTATGCGATTTTATATTCCGGAAAGGATTCAGTGGCGATGCTAATGTAGCGATTACGAGGAGCAAATCGGGTTACCTATAATGGACTTATTACTGGCATTGCATATCGCCATTTCATGGATGAACGCAACATCCCTTGAAAGAGGGAAATATTTTCGAAAATTGGTGTTAAAGCTGTCTAACGCTTATCGATTAGTATATTACCGCAATTACAGTATAACCAGTTTCCTGAATCGAAATTATAAATAATTATTTGATTCAATCCAGGATAAAATCAGAAAGAGAAGGATTTCATAAAGTCGGTTAATCACACGTTCAGGGTTTGAAATCAGGAACAAGAGAATGGAAACTAATTAAAAGTTTCAGGGGAATTCGTCAAAGATTGCGGAGCGGGAATTGTAATGAAGCTGATGATGGAACAAGCAATCTTGTAATAGAGTTTACAGAAGTAATTTCTGTTTTATGAGCACCTAAATATAGCTGAATTATTAGATCAACTTTGTTTTCGGCACTCAGTTATTCGCAAGATAAATCGCGAACGGAGTGAGCACCATTTCGAATTCCGTTGTCGTCTTCGCCACGAATTCGCCGAGAATTTCATCCTCTCTTGTGCGAAACCCTTTTGGGATGAGACTGCTTTTAATTACGAATTCTCGCTCGATGACTTGCACGATAAAAACTTTAACGAGGATTTGAATTTGCAGTCGTGAAGGGATTCCTCAATCAACTTTGATAAGAGGACCCAGGAAAATATAGCAGAAATTTGAAATCAATAAATGACAGTTAATGGTACGCAAAATTAGGATCTAACGTTATGAATGATATTCAGGGTTGTTACAGGAGTCAGGTTCCAAAATTCCATGACTTTGCTAGGTCTTCCAAGTTTTGTAGCAGCTTTTGAGAAAGAGTGAACATACGTACGTTTGTCGGCTATTTGTAATAACGTAGGTAGATAGGTAGGAAGGTTCGAAGGTGGTTATAGTCGGAGGTTCGGAGTGGGCTGGTTATATCCCAAGGGAGTGATAGTGGAGCGATGTATGGTTATTGGCCGGCCGGCGGCATCGATTCTCATGGCAAGGGAGCCACAGATCACTCGGAAACTGAAACTCCCGACCGCATCGGCGCTTCTATCCACCGGCTAAATACTTTATTAGTAAGTTACAGTTTTCCCCCAGATACACAGGAATTCACCATACGGAGCCGCAAGTCGCATCTCCCCAGTGGTGTCGCATCTCCAATTACTCTACGAGTACACTAATGAAATTAAGCTTAATTTTGCTTTGCGAAATTACATCACACCTGCCTTTGACAAAATTACTCAAGCCAGAATCTGACTCCTCAACTGAGATCTGACGTACGATTATAACCACAACTTTGATTAGAGAGACGCAACTGCAATTGTTACCTCTGTGGTGACCTTAATTGTACTCTTCACCTGTTCCTCTTTCACAACTGGATTTCTTACCTGAAACAGAAAAAAAAGAGAATATAAAAACCAATCTACGTATATATGAAAAAGGAGGATCACGAGACTAATGAGACATCAATTTACAACTTTCCTGGAGAACTGAATCTAGACGGTACAATTTTTCCTCATTCGAAAATATCAACAGATCACAGATTCTTCAAATGATCTCAGCATATCAATATTTTATTCCTTGATACTCCGTGATCGGTTTTCCTTCAGTGAAAATTTAAAGTTACGACAGGTATGTGTGCAAGCATAACTCGGCTTGACAGCTCTATCGGTAAAATTGGACATGTCCCTTCGATCTCGAGGGAGCCAGTCTCCCGAAGCAATTTAGTTGATCAGCGATCGAGGAGATGCAGTGGAATATCGTTCTCTGAAGCTAAGAAACGGACGAAATATATATCAAGGAAATATTTTTGCACCCCGAAATGAACCCTTCGATGGTACTTGAATTCTTGAGAGTTGAGGAAGCCGACTTCTAAGAGGGTAGCATTTATGGACTTTTGATATATGTACATGTAGCAATTGTGGGGTTGCACTGGGTGTGCAAGGTGGGACGTTACGTGCACTCGAGTCCTGGCGCACTTTAGTCGGCTGATTGGGGTAAACTCTGGGGAGTCGTTCCTTTCCTCTTGTTCCTTTTCGATTTCTTTCCCTATTTTCCTTTTTTATTCGTTTTCCACGGCCTTACCTCGAGCAGACGGCTACGGCAGTCAGGTTCTCCGCCGTATCCACATCTACTGACGCCTCAAGTGGATGATGAAACGGGAAGCGCGCCTCCGAGTAACATCGATGGACCCCTATTGTCGAGCCAGAGAAATTCAATTCCAGCCGGACGAGAAAAATTGTAATCTTTTGCTGAGAGTCTTCTTGATTGTCGCTCAGACTCCGAGAAACGGAGAGCTTCAAATGAGGCGCTGTTGTGAGACATAAAGTCACAATTGTGAAACTACATCACTTCCTCTTTTGTTAGATCCTTAAGGTGGAAACAGCTTTATCAAGAAACTTAATTGGTGAGATTTCCCCTCGGATTTCTCCTTAAATACGAATTCCTACCTTACCGACTTCGAGACTGTTCGACAGTTCTAGCGGTTTATCTCCATGCTAAGTTTCTATAATCTATTTGTAAAAAATTATAATGCGTGAATGTGAGAAACGAATTTTGCGTAAACAAGTTAAAGGTTACTTATCATTTCAATTAAGCATTATAATTTCATGAAGTCATCGGGACCCTTCGAGAATATTATAGAAACTTAGCACGGACATAAACCACTCAAGCTGTCGAACGATCTCCAAGTCGGTAAGGTAGGAATTCGTAACCAGAACTCCCCATGCCTATCTACTACTCTCATTCCCAATTCGATAGTTTTGCAAGTGTAAGTTAAGGGAAGTTTGCGCAAGGTCTTGGGTCATGCTGGGTAAGTTTCACTTTCACGTAAATCGCGTTAAGGAGTAACACCCTGGGGCCGCCATACTTTAGTTTTAGCCAAGAGTAATGCACCAAGTTCTGGAGTCATTCGCAGCTCTTAGGACCGTTAATTCCCGATAGCACACGACCGATACTCAGTAATCGATTCCCTTCGGTAGACCCTGCTTTACCAGTATAGTGAACTCTAGTGAAACTGCTAAGAGTCTGTGGTTCATGTGACAAGGTAAGCCTACCCAGCCTCTTAATTAAATCGATAACTTGGAGGGTTCAAATCAACCACCCAACTAGCCATGGCGCCGATCGGTAAACATCTACCTAGTTCTCCCTTCGCCAATTACCACGTCGTGACAGGTCGCTTCAAGGTCCTTTGATCCATTCTGACGATCCCACGATGTTAGATCCTGCGAATTAGCCGAAACCATATGATACTACACATCGCTGCGTACTCACTACCTAAACTAATTTCCAATCTATTCCACTATCGGAAAACAGTTCTTTTTTCCAATCATCTTAGTAGTTTTATGGTAGAAGAAGCTAATTCGATTTCGATCAATCCATTAGACTTTCGGAAATATGAAGGGAAATTCAAATCTGGCTCGAAAGACCACTTAATCCTAGTAAAGATTTAATCCACTTGAGATTTAATTGGCGTTTTCTGGACACAAGTGGAGCAACGAAAATGAACTGCGAATATAGTTTCAAATTTAAATATAAATCTCAAACAGTCATTTTTGCCAAATGAACTACATAAAGTGGAGTTTAATCTTAATAATCAAGCCCCCTGAGATGAATCATCGACAAAATATTCTACGTTGCAAATCACAAAAGGAAAAATCATTCTCTATCTTTTTTCCAGGAATAGTAAGCAGTTTCAATCCAATGGCTAATCAATCTCCATAGATACATCCATCATTATCCAAGAATAGACGGAGTGGAAAAACAGTCCCCAAGGTATGTTGGAATGAAGTCACGGATATGTCGCGACTAGGGTGCACACGGCTACAAAGAGGGAAAAATCTTCTACTGACAATATTTTTGTGGAGAAGGTAAGCGAAATAAGAGATATAAGAAAACCTGGATTCAGAAAGGTGGAGGTGATATAAAAGCGAGCGGAGGAAATCCGTACTGGCTGAAAGAAGCGATGCAGGATTACGAAAGGATTTATTTGAAATTTTCTACTACTGCCGTAATCGTTGCTATTCCCATTCCTGCATCTCGATAGCTCGTGTACAAATAACGAAAATAACAGCACATCCGATTCGCAAAAAAATGTACGTAGCGTACTTATCGGAGAGTCTTTTCCGGTAGATAAAAGCAATTTTCCTTTAGGAACGTGTTCTACCATTCCAAGATTCTGAACAAGGAAATAAGGTAAAATGATGTCCTTTGTTAACACGAAAATTTTAAATCAATAGTATTAAAAAGATTTGCCAATTTATTTTCTAATGAGGAGTCTCTCATAGATATAAAGACTCCATCAAACTGAGGAAAGTGATGACAGGGCATCGTTATATTTTTAAGGACTGAAACGTTTCATTTCTGATCTCAAAAAACTGAACCTGTCGATACGAACATTGTCAAGAAGTATCTTCGTTATTGTGACATTGGTGCATGGCCCGCAATTAGTTTCATTTCTCATTGTGGCATCCGACTACATCAAGATTTTTTCTTATCTGTTTTTTACACAACGTGAAAACGAATCGGAAATCAGAACGCAAGAGAGAAATTGCAAAGCAGATTTGACGATCGTCACGATGGAGGAAATTCTTGTCTGCTTTTGAATAGTGCCTTCTTCATTCAAAGCTCCTTGGAGAAAAATCTACGGAGGATGATAAAAATGAGTCCATTCAGAAGTGAAAGAGAAGAGACGTGACAATTAAGGGACGTGACAATTAGGCAGACGAAAAAGTCTATTAGAGTGATTTAAATAGACGATGAGAATACTAATTATTTAATGGTAGACTATTTCTTGAAACTTCCGCTTTTACAATGAAAAAAGGACTGGAAAGTTTGTCTGTATTTAATTAATTTTTTTTATTGATCAATACAAAAATTGGTATTCTCAATGTATTTGCTTAATAAAAAAATTACAATGATTTACTTCAGTATAAGAAATTTTGTCGTTAATTATATTAAAATAATTTCGACATAAACCTCTCAATATATGGCAAATAAAATAAAAAATTGGATCATGTCGATCGCCGCATATCTTTTGATTGAGCAGAATCTGTATGTAAGAATCTGTATGTATCTGTATCTGATTTTTAATTACAGTTAAAATATGGTGTGGATTTATATAGAAAAAAAAATAATTCTGAAATTTCAAGTTTATTTAATTTTTCAATTTTTAGCATAATCGTTTTAATACCACGTGAGCAACATCTACAATCTTTTTGTCAACAGAAGAATTTTCCTTGGAAAATACAAAAAATTAAAAGTTTGTGATGATTTCAAGTGCCGCCATGATAACTTATTTTTTTATAATTATTCGATAATTATTCCGAATTAAGTATTCCTTTCTCTTAGAAGGATTGCTGTGACAACAAGTTTTTGTAGTTCCATGGTTTTTTTTTTATTCAGGGTGCGTAATCAGGGTGTGTAACTTTTTATAACATTTATAATAATAAAGTACGTGGCTTCCTAATGTTGACCTCGCGTCCGTTCAATTTGAAGTTGCCGTGCTTCTACTCGTTTTGAAATGCTTTTGTTTTATTATATGTTTATAATTGAGAGATGACATTTGTGGTAAAAAAAGGTTACTTTTGAAAATTAAGCTTTGTCAATGTTATGACGATAATTATACCCATTGGATTTATTGTCAATCACTAGATTATATATTGAATCCTAGGACATTGGAATTGTCCCATCAGTCAATAAAGTGACTACTGAGAATCCAAAGAACCCTCTAGCAAGAAAAAAATAATTAAGGAAAAAGCTCTACTAATTTATAGGCCATCCCCGGTGTAATTTACATTTTCACTTAATCCGAAATTCAAACTTGTCTAAAACATTTCCTATTGATCCAAGGATACAGGAAAACTGCCATCTCTCAGCAAAATGACTATGTATAATACAAAGAAACTTTACGGAAAGAAAATAAATAGGGAAAAAGTTGTACTAATTTATAGGCCACCCTTGGTCAAATTCACATTTTCACTTAATCCGAAATTCAAAATTGCCTAAAATATTTCGTATCGATCCAAGGACATAGCAAATCTCCCATCTCTCAACAAAGTGACTATGTAGAATACAAAGAAATCCTTCACGAGGAAAAAAAAATGATTAGGGAAAAACCTCCACTAATTTATAGACCATCATCAGTGAAATTGACATTTTCACTTAATCCGAACTTCAAACTTTTCTAAAACATTTCCTATTGATCCAAGGACGTAGAAAATTTTCCATCTCTTAAGAATGTGACTATTAGAATACAAAGAAATCCTTTATGAGAGAAAAAAAATAATTAAGGAAAAAGCTCTATTAATTTATAGGCCAACCTCGGTAAAATTCACATTTTCCCTCAATCCGAACTTCAAAGTTCTCTAATATACTTTCTGCTGATCGTATGATACAGGAAATCATAAGCACATTAAACTCACCTAATAATTTAGTACGAACACATAAAATTTACTAAGACTGCAATAGGTAACGAGGACCCAATATCAACATTTTTGGCACTAAAAATAAACGAGTAAGTAGATGAGCCAATAACTTTAGTTAGAAAAAAATGATACATGCGTCCTAAACTATTTACCAAGACAGATTTATGTGTAAACATCTTCGATAAACGTTAAATTAAACTAAAATCTTAGATAAATCAAACAATTCGCAAATATGTCAAAGATTTCAAAAGATTTCAAAGATTTTACAAAGATTTCAAGAAATCTTTTGCGATTTCAAAAGATTTCACGAATATTTCAAACTCGATTTCAAATATTCTTTTATCGTGACGCACGAAGCGCAGCTGGAGCGACGATAGGGAGATGAGTGCATATTGAATATACATCAGGAGAAGCGTAGCTGAGTTGGAGCGAAGAGAGAGAGAGAGAGAGAGAGAGAGAGAGAGAGAGAGAGAGAGAGAAGCAAGCGTCCGGTCTCTCTAAAGTTACATAAGACAAATAAATGTCATTTGTAGAAAATTTGTATCACTAAACTAATTGGCCCGACGATTAATCACAAAACTTCTCCCCATACATTGCTTCCTCTACCAGAAAATTGTATTTAGTGTGCCATATTGCGAAACCACAGTTCTCAAGAACCAGCACAATTTCATAACACTCCAACCACCCCTATTTTTCATTTACGACCCCTTAGTTTCTCTTCATTTGGTGCAGCTCTTTAGTACACACTTATAAATCTCTATTTTTATCTCAACATCAAGTCTATTGAAACCAGAGAATAAAAAAGTGAGAAAAGCGTCGGATAAGAGGTCGAACGATCCTCTTGAGTGTAAGGATGGGCCATTAAGTTGAGAGTCGTAAAACGTGCGTGGCATGGCATGGGTTTGATGTTTGATCGCGGAATGCGCCAGGCCGACAGAGGTCTTCGGGTCGAGATCGTCGGACATTGCGGCGCTCAGCTGATGTGCGAGTCGTCGCGGTCGGATTGGAAGTGGTGCGTTTTGCCGCGGTTGTCTGAAGGGTCGAAGAAGTTCGGGTTATCAAAAGGGGATGAGGTGGTTGAAGGGGTGGCGTTGGGTAAAGGCGGGTGGGTGGCTTTGGGGTGGCAGTAAGCTAACGGTTAGGAGAACAAGGGGAAGAGGGTGACGGGCAATAGTCGGAGTGGCGCCGCGACTCCCGTGACGTCTGTCGGCGCGTCGGCCAATCAATAGCATCCCCATGGCAACCACAGATAACATCGGACACACACCGTACAGCACCAGGCCGTTTCGTTCGACTCGTACATTTTCCTACTTCCCTCCACAAGTTGATGCCCACGAGGACATGAGGACTCGTCGAGAAGCCTCCTCCCTAACTCCAGATCTTGGTCGTCGAAACGACTCGAGACTCGATGTTAGAGGTAAGGAAATAAGTCAGCCAAGGGAAAATTGCAAATAACTTCAGCCGCGTCGTGTCCGGAGAGCTGACGCGCTCGTTCAAAATGGAAAACGTGATCGGCATGCTTGAGTCTTTCTCTACTCGTAACTCATTTGCGCCACAGGGACTAAGTTGTCAAAAGTTTCCACGAGTTTTCACTCTCCTTCAAAGCGTCGCGTCGATGTAAGATAACCTGATATACGATAATCGACAAGAGCGTCATCAACAAGAGACGGAACACTTGCTTCGCATTATAAGTGCATCAGCTGTCTGGAGAAGATGTAGTTTTCGACGTTCAAATAAAATTAGAAAGGCTATATTTGTTTGATGTTGAAACTCTTCGTATAGTAAGCTCCGCCTGCTGTCGGGATAGTAAGTTCCACTAATAAGATCAAACCGAGCGATACACAAGAATTCAGTCTGTAATTATGTATGCAAAAAATGAAAGCAGCTCTCCTTAATTTATGGAAGGTTTTCATTGGAAAGAGTATTCAGATATCTGACTTAGCAGCTGAAGAGCAAATTGACTTAAGAGAAGAAGAGATAGCCGACATCAACGACCGTATGTCTAGCAGCATCAAACTTCGTCAACAATGTTATTGTCAAGAACTCCTAATTGGTAAACTCGTGCTGCACAACAGCTTGTGGGTAATTTAACCAATGACGAACTACTAGGAGATAGCTCTAGGGTTGTACACAAGGCATGTCACTCAATTTCGCTGCTCGGTGAACTTAAATCCCTTTCG
>JAUMHM010000085.1:2844137-2856647 GCA_032362435.1 Melikaiella ostensackeni
AACTTTAGACTGGGCACGTCCGCTGCCTGCAAATCACACATAATTTGAGGTATAATAATTAAATACAATTGAAATTAAATTTCATAGTTGAATTTAAACATATTTTGATATCTTTCTACTGTCTCTTTGGACTAAATTCTGAATCTTGTTATTTGTGGCAAAGATTTTCTGTATAGTTTCCCAAAATCTATGAGAAATTTTCGAACAGATGATTCTTACGAGGGTTTGGGACTGGTTATTCTCTCAAAAAAATGATAAAATGATCGTTTGTCTAGGGGTCTACCTGTATATAGACGGTCAGTCGTCGAGCATCTCTCGTTTACCACACTTCGTTCTTTTTCTGAATTTTCTTTCCCATGAAGAATTTTTCCCACAATTTGAAAAATTTATATTGAAAAAAAGGTTTAATATTTCTATCTTCAAAAAAAAAAAGAAAATTAAGAAAATTTTTGAAAAATTTGAAAAATAATTCAAATGTTTGCGCAATTAGTGTTGTGGTGAAGTGTTTGCAAAACAATGGATTACAATTTTTAAGGTTTTATACGCAGGAAGTTATATACAAAATTATTTTATCTATTCTCATTTTCCTGTTTTTGTTAATATAGTTTTCAGTGTGAGTGATAAAAATTTGGTAGAATGTGATTTTATGATAGATGTTACAGAAAGACCGGTATAGAGGTATGAAAGAATTTACTCAATTAGTAAAAACTTAGACTGAATGCATTTCAGCAGGAATTTTTGATAAAATGCAAGTTTCATGGGTTCCTTCCAAGAAGGATATTTTATATTTACAAGAAAGTATGTTTTGACTTTAACAAAAAAAAAAGATAGCAAAGAAAGTTTAATGAGAATATCAATAAATTTAATAAATCTATTTGAATTTGGCTATGAAGGCTGCTATGCACATATAGACAATTAATATATGTTTCATTATTTATAACTGTAGTTACCCTATAAATTACCCCTGATGAGGAAGTCTAAAAGTAGTATAAAAGAGACGGAAAAAAGAAAGAGTGTGAGGTTGTTTTTGGTTGAGTCTTTCCCTTTTCTTCCTCTTTTTTCTTTTTTGTTTCTGAATTTATTGTATATATGTCTCCAATGAGCCAGAAAAGCTGGTAGTCTCGAAGTCTAGTTTTGATTTGTGAACGTTTTAGGTGTTCCTTTTCCAGTAGACACAAAATTTTCATAAGAGAGTAGATTTCATTTCGATCTTTAAGAAACCAAAACTCATGAAAATCCATGTCAGGCAATTGATCTTGAGAATCGAATTATTGTGATGTGCAATTTGTGTGATTGGTGCTGTGTAAAGTGTCAGTGAAAATTGTGTTTCTTGGATTACTGATTAACAGTCTCAAATTCACTTGATCTTCTACAGCGAAAAGATAAAACATATAAGGAGAGAGGGAGAGGTGGAGAGAAGGAAACCGCACGTCGAAGACATACACATAAGTTGATGCATACATTCTTAATTTTTATAATCTGGCACTGAAGAAGGCCCCTATTCGAGGCCGAAGCGTTTACCAATCTCATAGTTGTATAGTTTACTGCATATTATATTACATAGTCATAAGACCCTACTGTCAATATAAAAAGTTTCTAAAAACAATTTCAATACTTGGGTCAATTGAAAAACGTCATCTTTAAAAAACCAGTAAGGGTGTCTCTGAACGAATAAGGATATACATCGGAATCTCCGTTTAACGGCGGTCTCGGGTATGGCCTGCTATGACCGTGAGGTTCTTCCAAGAATTTCTACGATGTAAGCAGTCAGGGCCGTAAGAACCATTTTCAGTAGGAATACATACTATTAATTGACAGTATTTTGTATAAATGCAGATGTTTTGTTATTATGAAGGATGGCCCCTTGGAACCCCTTATCAACGAATGCGAGCCAGCGGAAAATCTCGAAAGACGGCGAATGGAGGGCCGTTAAATGGAGGTTCCAGTGTAATGTGAATCTGAAAGGCTTGTAGAATATTTATTGGCTTTGTTCAATCCTACATATATAGAAAGGTTGGAAAATATCGGCAGCTTTAGAATATTTGAAGCTCTAATCAAAGGAACATAGATTATAATAAAATATTCAGATAGGAAAATTTAAGCGGATAGAAATGACATTAAATATTTGAAGCATTTCGGGATTTTCATATTCTAAATTCCCTGACTGGTGAAACAAAATTCAAATCATTGAAAGAATTTTTTCTTTTTTAAAAAACAAACTTGCATTTAAAAATCCTTTCATTAGGAAAAAAAATGCTTTGAAAAACCTTCCAATTTACTTTTAGGAAGTAAGAGATAGTGACGAAAAGTAAGGGGGGAAGTAAGGGGTAATGATGCGAGGTGAGGGGAGGGTGATGAGGGGAAGTCAGAGTGGAGAGAAATAAGGGGAAATGAGTAGGAGGGTGGGGGAAATGAGGGGAGTGGATCATGGAAATGAGGGAAAGTGCGGGTGAGGAGGGAGTGGCACGACTTTATTAACGAAGAGAAATGAGGTGGAGTGAAGAGGAGTAAGGGGAAGTAAGGGGATGATGATGGTAAGTTGGAGGAAGTAAAGGGAAGCGAGGGGAAGTCAGGTGTAATAAGGGAAATGAGGAGAAGGGTGGATGGGAAGGAGGAAGGGGGTTTGAAGGATTTCATTAACGACTTAACAGGCTCTGAAACTCTTTTTTGTAGCCGACTGCCGCCTACTTTAACTAATTTTTATAGGTCTTATTTTAGCATTTTCACTTTAAATCTTTTTTTTTCAACTTTCTATTGAACTCGATGTTATGGCAGTTGTGATTTTGTGCGGGATAAGTTATTGCAGGAAGTCGTAAGAAAACCTTTCTTTTCACTCTCGTGCGTGTAATAAAAATGGAAGCCTCTTACGACTTATAACCTCGTTTTACGACTGTATTGTGGAAGGATACGAATAAAATTTCATCCAGAAGAATCGAAGCTGTTTAGTACTCATAATGCCGTTTAAAAATAGATTTTTACCAAACCCGACATTCATTTTGAAAGTAATATAATAATAAATAATAAAAGTAATAATAGGAAACCTAGTAAGTACTCTTACACTTTTAAGAGCTTTAATTATTGCTTGAAGTTGTTTGGAGAGAGTAAAATTGTTAAAGAGACACTGAGTAGATTCTTCTTCCAATATAGGCTGCTCTGGACCAAGTCGTAAAAGTATATGAGGCAAATTATATTGTTCGCGTGCTCCATAAACACTGTAGTTGCGATTCACTGCGTACCTGATGGACATTCAGAATAGTAATTATTTCCACACACTGCAAAAATAAGGAAATTATTAAATCCGCTTTCACAAAAAAGAGACCTATCGAAACTCATTTTTTTTTTTTTTTGTTCAAAGGGAAAGCCCAAGGTATTGAAATTTAGAAAAGGCATTGGAAAGGATAAAGAATGTACATGGAAATGGTAAGGTGAAAAAGTAGATGAAGTGAAGGAATGCGTATTTCTGGGCTTTCTGTTTAAGAAAAACGGTACGGGCGCTCATTTGAGGGAGAGAGTGAAGAAAGCGCCCGTGATCACGAAGAATTGGAAAGAATTGTTAGAATATATTGAAAATTAAAATGTAAACTTATCACAGATACAAGACAGGGTTCACAGATAGCCGTCTATGTTGCCTGTGCGGAAAGGGTGATGAGACATCTATTCATATCGCTTTGTCACTGCCCCGCAATCGCTGGGAAACCTAGCACTCACGGGCGAACTGCATCAGTGAGTCAAGACATATCGGCTAGAGACATGGCTGCGGTCCTCTCCGTATGGAGAGGGCTTTGGGATCACGCAAAGGCTTTTAAGGGAACGCGACGGGAGTGCCGAAGCGTCAGGGGCTCTTCCGGTCTCAATCCCTAACAATGCTAATAATAATAATAATTAAAAAAATGTAAACTAGGTTGAAGAAAATGTAGTAACGAAAAAAAGTGTATAGTAAACATGTAATCAATTCTAGACCGAAAGGCTGAATTTAATAAAATATTACTACTACCAATACCCTTTCTGGAATATGAATAATATGAATATTAGAACTTTGAGGGTGGGGAGCTATTTTCCCTATCTACAAGGATTCTAACTATAATTTCCATTTTCCCATAAAGTTGCAAAATATTCTTGGAAGGGGACGCATAAAGTAGAGAAGTCTTAAAAGCCACAGACTTAGTCAAAGTAGAAGGGTGGTAACTTTTTTTTTATTCCAAGGTGGAACGTACGTCGATTACGTGGAGAATTTGCGGAGGCGAGTCATTTTTTATCCAAGCCGAAGAAGACTCTAATGAAACTCATTGTAAGAATGGCTGAAGAATGATAGTCACGTGACCCGGTTTTAGAATGGCTCTTCACTGATGTCCTCACCAGAATTCTAAGGTTGGACAGACCCTTTTTGTCCTCGAGTTGTCGAAGTGCTACTGACAGCAGTTTCTACTAACAAACTGCAAACCATTGCTACCCCTAAAGGGCCATCAGGTGACCACGTTGGGATACGCTGCTTTATATGATTATTGCTTTAATGCCCGTGTGGACTCACCCTTAACGACAACTTTGGCTCCGTTTGCTACATTTTCCCGACAGAACGTGACACTTTGAATTTCTATCAGAAATATACATTGGAATGTTTTAGGATATTAAAAATAAATGATTAAATATTAGGATTAATATGGTTGCTACAAAATCCCGATTTTGAAATTTCCTGACTTTTTGGAATTCCCTGACCTGTAGTGACCCTGATTAATGTCAATCAGGTTATTTAAATTATCCAGATGTTTATTGACGCTCAGGAGTTTTGGTTTCCTGCAATTTTCCACTCCCCTGATGAAATGTTCAGGCGAATACGAGCGCTTCTATTAAAAATCGGTCTGCAGATGGCAGGCGATCTTAGACTAAAAAAAAAACACTGAGTACGTCAGGCATTGCTTGGAGGCTTATTATGAGAGTTGCGGGTAATTTAGGGTTTTGGGAAGGGATTTGAGCTAAAAGGTCGTGATTTTAATTTTACTTACCACTAGTTCTTTGGGAAGCATATCAAAACATATTACGCGAACTGACTATGTCTTACATTTCCAATTTTCCACGTGATCTCCCTAAACCCCTAAAACCAGATTCATGGACACGTACACGAGTATAGTTCTAGAGGACAATATGCAGCATCTCGTCGTTCCGATCGTCTTAATTATCTCGTGGCTCATAACGAATTCCCTTCACTCAGTCTGCACCTTCGATCCCTCGCACGTAATTCCGGCAGAGCAACTATTCGCAGTATAGTCTACTCCCCTCGGGATCTTGGAGAACAGCCCTGACTAGATATGCGCGTACGTGATCTTCACTATTCCGATCAAATTCCTGATTTTTTTCTCGTTTCTCGAATCTTCGTCCACGAAACTCGACCTTCCGGTCAACTAATCACAGTCGCAAGCAGAATCTGGAGTCTTTCTTGGGTGGATTTAAGGTCTAACCGCTGGACAAATTGACATTCGAGCGCTGATCAAGAAAAAAAGGAGAGAAAAATACGTTCCTAGGATGGCATTTCTGATGGTCCCTGTAACCTGCCATGAATCTTTCATCCGTCGATCGTTCGATCCTCTCGAAATTTGCGATGAGAGACGAATCTTTGCTTATCTGTCAGCAAAGTCAGCCAGTATCGACAGCCTCGTTCAGTACGTGTGCGTATAAATAATAGGATTTTAAAGAGCTGAAGGTGTTTTTCACATTCTCATCCTAATGCGAAGGTATTAGTTCCATATAAAATTTGACATGGGCAGTTTTACTAGACCCCCAGAGTGAGAAAAAAGGGTTTTTACGAGGTTGTCTGTCTGTAGTCTGTGACAGTCTGCAGGAACGATAACTTTCGGAAGAATTATGGAAATAGATTTTGCTTTAGCATGATTTTTCAGGGCTCAAAAAGAAAGATTAAGTTTGTTGACCAGCCTTCTTCAACCACTGATTGCGGTTTTTACCATAAAAAAGTCTAATTCAAAATCGAAAATTGGAAATTTGGAAAAAACAGCATGGGATACAAAAAGTTATAGAAAGCAAAATTATTTACCCGCAAAAGGATCTAAAAATTTTCTCAAGACCATTTTTTGGTAAGACGCCATGGTTCTCGTTTCAATCGTGAAAGATGTTATTAGAAATACAAAATTTCTATTCTCTAAACAACTATGCAAGATGAGAAAAACTGTTAAGAGAAAAAGTTGTTTATCTTAAAAACATCTACAAATTTTATTTAGACCATTTTTTGATAAGACGTATATAATTTTTGTTTTAATCGTGAAAAAAATTATTGAAAATTGAATATTCCATTTTTCAGTAAAATGGTGGGAGATAAGGAAAAAACGTTAACAGACAAAAATTATTCATCTTAAACACAAATAATTATGAAAAATTAATATGAAATACAAATTTTCTATAGACAATTTTTTGGTAAAACGCAAGACTTTTGTTTTGATCGTGAAATATGTTATTAAAAATAAAAAAATTCCACTTTCCAGCAAAATTATACGAGATATGAAAAACATGTGAAAGAGCTAAATTGTTCATCTCAAAAAGATCTACAAATTTGCTTGAGACTATTTTTTTTATGAGACGCATAGTTTTTGTTTTAATCGTGAAAAAAGTTATTAAAAATAAAAAAATCCACTTTCCAGCAAAACTATACGAGATACGAAAAAAATGTTAAGAAGCAAAATTGTTCATCTCAAAAAGATCTACAAATCTGCTTGAGACTATTTTTTAAATGAGAACCGCGGTTGTTGCTTTCATCGTGAAAAAAAACATTTAAACAAATTTTAATTTTTGGAAAAACGGCACAAGATAGAACAGAACGTTTAAGGTTCAAATTATTCACCCAAAAAAGGTCTAAAAAGAAATGCTATTAGAAATGAAAAATTTAAATTTATGGAAAAACGAATAAAGAGACGATAAAATGTTTAACAACAAAATTTTTCACCTAAAACCAGAGTCCTGTTAATTAATTAGCCTCTACTTTTGTCGATCTGAAAATTTAAAAAAATCCGGGACCCAGTCGAAACTTTCGTTCCATTTCTTCACTGACAGTTAAAAAAAAAAAACAATTTTTTATTCATTTCTAATTATTATAATCCGGGTGTCTACTCGGCAGATGATTTTGAATTCCCGATCATTTCCCAGTTTTCTCCGGGTTGTTTTTTAATTTTTCCCGGTCAATCAATCACTTAATTATTAAAAATCTGTTGAAAGCGCAAAAGTTTTTAACGTCAATTATTCACTAGGGTGAACATAAAAAATACTTTTAGGTTTCTTAGGTTCGGAAGGCAAATAGTGGTAATTCAAGGGATTGTAGAAGGTAGATTTTTTTCAAATTTTTCAAAAAATATTTAGGCAGGCTTAATTATTTTTTTCCTAATCTGCTTTTTCGAAAAATTTCATCTTTAACCTTTGAGAGAAACATTCGCCAAATTTCAGTATCAGATATATTGTATAATTATGGCTGCTATTAGTCCTTTAAAACAGGAGAAAATAGTGAAAAAGCACTTTTTAGAGAACCGTAGTTAATATTTATTATGAATTTTTCATTGAAAAAATGCTTACATGTGTATTCTTAAAACGCCAAAAAAACAAATTTAAAGTTCAGATTAAAAAGTGGATAACTTAGTGATTAAAATCTTAAATGGAAGAAAAAGTTGATTTTCCCCATGTTATTTCCGTAAGAACTTAAAAGGCGGATGGGTCAGCCATAAATATTATTTCAAAAATTTGAAAAAAAATCTGCCTTCTACAACCCCATAAACTACGGTTATTTGCCTTTTGAAACTACGAAGCCCAAAGGTGTTTTTTTTTATGGTCACCCTAATATACACTTTGAGGTTATTATAACTATCGTAACCCAATTCAGCCAAACAAGATGTTCTTTGAGTTCATTTTAAAGACTTCAAATCATTTGACTTGGACGGGAAAATTTTGGAAAAGAATAATGATTCTGAGTTGTAACAGGGAATTTTCTAAACGAGTTTGTCAGAATTTGAAAATTCACTGTCCTAAGTCAGAATATACACTCTTTCCACAATATCGCTCCGACAAGAGTCGCTGATCCATCTCTCTAGCAATCACCCCAGGTGAGAAGCCTCACAAAGTTATTATACTAATTCACTTAGCAAATCTCTTCGCGCGGGCCCATTTGTGTCCAAAATTTTTCGTTTCAGGCATCATTCTCCTTCTTATAGACAATTGTCCTCCATACATCCCTATCCTTGCATATATCTTTTGCTCCCTTTACATCCATACATCGTTTTGGGCAAGCTCTTGCGTTTCTTCGACTCCTTATATCCTTTCGCTTCAGTCCCATTCACACACTCCAACCATTCTTTCTTCGGTCTACCTCTGGGTACGCTACTATTCACTTCACCTGACTACACTTGCTTTGTTAAACGTTCTTCATTCATTCTCTCAATATGACTAAACCATCTCAGCAAACTTCTTTCACTCTTGCCAAGCAATGTTTCTTCTACGCCACATTCTTTGAGAACCCACTCATTAATGACTTTGTCCATTAGCGTCTTACCGCAGGATGATTTTTATAAATTTTTAAAGGGGCCCGTCTTTCTTAAGTTTTACATAAACTCATCTCGCGTAACTGTGCCGGTCTCGTGTCTGGTCAGCACAGTAACGGGCGCTATTAAAATCTAGTTTCGACCGGACTTAAAACAGCGAGTGAGTAAACACTCAGGACCTAATATATAGTCTCTGAACCCGGCAAACAACCACTGACTGTCCGAGCAGACCTTGAGTATAAAGCGTCAAGGGACGCTCAGGGGGGGAGACAGAAGCAGTCAAGCGTGAATAAGCGTGAAGCCGGTACAAGAACGGGCAGCACAGTTACGCGAGATGAGTGTATATGAACTTTATAAAATAATTAATAAACTATGTTAGCAATCGTTTTTACTACATGCGTAAATTTGATGATGTGAAATTGCTGAGGCCGTTCTTTCCAATCTCAAACAGATCGAAGGGAGAAATCGAGGGAGAAATACTTTTTCCACGCATGGTCGAAGTGAGAATGTACTTGAAAAGGATATGAGCTAAAAACTTGGACTCAGTTATGTCCGTTCAAATCCGATTCGAATTCGTTGGGGGTCTTCAGGAATTGGAGGGTCCGGGTATTCTGCTAGGAATGATGGTCTTCTTGGAGTTCGACCCAGGACACCAAGACTCATCGTTCATTCATGGGGTATTTACCCAGTATCCCGTAAAGCCATCTCTCCCTTTATTTCTCCATAGCCATTGCTCCTTACATCATTCTCTTGTCCTACGAAATGAATCGGGATCAGACTTATATATAGTAGTACTCTCTTTTGGGATTCATTCCTGCGTAGTCAGTAAATCCTCGTATTTGAAGGATATATAATTTATTGGAAGAGGAAGTGATAATCTATCCGAAAGTTATGCTGGATCCTCTTCATTCTCCTCTTTGAGAATAAAAATGTTATTTATCTATTTGAAAAAGATAATTGTCCAATAATAGGGTGAACGTTTTAATCGAGGAAAAAAATTCTCGGTCATTTCCCGGTTTTTTCCTGGTTTTAATTTAGAAAATTTCAATTCAAATGCTCAATAATTTAGACGTGTAAAATGGAGGCTTTTAACACTTTTTAATTAAAAATGTTTCATTTCAAAGATTTCACAAAGATTCCAAAGAATTGATTTAGACTTCAAAGATTTCAGAAACATTTCAAAGATTTCAAAACAGTTAACAAATTTTTTAAATATTTTACAAAGATTTTAATAATTACATAAAAATTTTGAAAATTCACAAAGATTTTAAAGATTTCAGAAAAATTTCAAAGATTTCAAAACAGTTAACAAAGTTTTTAGATATTCACAAAGCTTTAAAAGATTTTAAAATATGAAGAATTCAAAGATTTCACAAAAATTAAAAAAGAATTCAGAAGATTTAAAAGTTTTCGCAAAGATTTTAAAGATTTCAGAAACATTTCAAAGATTTTAAAATAGGATGAATTCAAAGATTTCGCAAAAGATTTGAAAGATTTCAGAAGGACTTCAAAGATTTCAAAAGAGTTAACAAAGTTTTTTAATCTTTTACAAAGATTTCAAAAATTTCACAAACATCTCAAAGATTTCAAAATATTTCACAAGATTTCAAAGGTTCTGAAGAATTCAAAAGATTCCAAAGATTTCTAAAGAGTTAACAAAGTTTTTAAATATTTCACACAGATTTCAATGATTTCATAAAGACTTCAAAAATTTCACAAATATTTCAAAGAATTCAAAATATTTCACAAGATTTCAAAGATTTCACAAAGTTTCCAAAGAAGTAAGAAGATTTCAAAGATTTCAAATATTTTGCATATATTTTTAAGATTTTGGAAATATTTCAATAGATTTCAGAAAGAGTTAACAAGGTTTTTAAATCTTTCACAAAGATTTCAATAATGTCATGAGGATTTCAAAAATTTTACAAACATTTCAAAGATTTCAGGCATATTTCAATAGATTTCAAAGAAGTTATCAAAGTTTTCAAATATTTCACAAACATTCAAATGATTACATGAAGATTTTAAAAAAGTAAAAAAGATTTCAAAGATTTCAGAAACATTTCCAAAAATTTCAATAGATTTCAATAATGTCATAAGGATTTCAAAAATTTTACAAACATTTCAAAGATTTCAGGAATATTTCAATAGATTTCAAAAGAGTTATCAAAGTTTTCAAATATTTCACGAACATTCAAATGATTACATGAAGATTTTGAAAAAGTAAAAAAGATTTCAAAGATTTCAGAAATATTTCCAAAAATTTCAAAATATTTCAGAAAGACTTCTACTGATTTCAGTGAAATTGGTGTGAAATTACAGCAATTTGAGGGAAATGAGAAGAATACGATAAAATTCATAAAAATTCACGATAAATTGATAAGAATTTAGGGTGGATTCCAAATAAATTCAAACAAATTGCAAAAAATATTTGAATATCTCTTCAAATCCTTGAAATCTTTTAAAATATCTTAAAACCTTATAGGTACTGTAATATCGTTTCACATCTTCCGAAATTCTAGGAAATTCTTTACAAACGCATGGAATTTTTTTCAAATCCCTTACAATTATTCAAATCCTTGAAAATTCCTTAGAAAATTTTGAATATCTTGAAAATGCCTTGGAATCTTTCAAAATACAATAAAATATTTCAAATGGTCAAAATCAATAAAAAGTTCCTCAGAAACATTTAAAATTCTCTAAAATATTTCAGATCTTTTGAAACTTTTTGAAATACCTTGAAACTTTTTAAAGCTCTTGAAAATTCCTTGGAATCTTTTAAAATAACCTATAATCTTTAAAATTCATTATAATTTTTGAAAATAATTTGAAATATTTGAAAATTTTTACAATCCTATAAAATTCCTCAATTTTGGTGACTAAATTCTTTGATATCCATTAAAATATTGTAAAATGCCGTGAAATTACATGAAATCTGATGATATTTCCTGAAATCCAAGAAAATTTATCAAAATACCTTGAGAGCTTGTAAAATCCCTTAAAATAATTTAAATCTTTTGGAATCTTATAAAATCCTTTGGAATCTTTTAAAATATTCTAAAACCTTTATAGGTCCCATAAAATCGTTCCATATATTCGAAAACTCTACGAAATTCTTTAAAGTCCTAGGAAATTTGTTTAAATCGCTTCAAATTCTTGGGAATTTCTTTAAAAAATTTTAATCTCTTGAAAATGCCATGGAATTTTTTTAAATATCCTAAAACATTTTGAATCCATGGAGATTTCTTCAAAAACATTTAATCTCTTGAAAATGCCTTGGAGTCTTTAAAAATACAATAAAATATTTCAAATTATTGAAATCAATTAAAAATTCCTTAGAACCTTTTGAAATACGCTGAAAATTCTTAAAGACTTTGGAAATTTATTTGGATTTTTTATAAATACCCTAAAATATTTAAAATTCGTTGAAAAGTCTTCAAATTATTGAAATCAGTTGAAAATTCCTTGAAATCTTTTAAAATAACCTAAAATCTTTAAAATTCATTAAAATCTTTGGAAATTACTTGAAATATTTGAAAATCTTTACAATCCTATAAAATTCCTCAATTTTGACGACTAAATTCTTTGATATCCATTAAAATATTGTAAAGTGTAAAGAAATCTGATGATATACCCTGAAATCCAGGAAAATTTATGAAAATACCTTGAGAGTTTTTGAAATCCCTTAGAATAATTGAAATCCTTTGGAATCTTCTAAAATATTCTAAAACTTTTATAGGTGTTATAAAATCGTTCCATATATTTCAAAACTCTAGGAAATTCTTTAAAACCCTATGCAAATTTTTAAATCGCTCAAAATCATTTAAATTCTTGGAAATTCTTTTAAAAAATTGTAATCTCTTGAAATGCCTTGGAATCTTTAAAATAACCTAAAATATTTAGTACTCCTTTGAAATCTTCTGAGATACTCTAAAATATTTCAAAAGAATTAAAGGAAATTCAGAAATAGGTATGGATCTGAATT
>JAUMHM010000085.1:2869040-2884645 GCA_032362435.1 Melikaiella ostensackeni
CTTTTGATGCAATTTCCAAACTTTCAGTCTGATACTTTATTTTGAAAAAAAGTTCTATGGTTCAAAAAAAAAAATTTGTTACACAGAAAAAAAGAGGTCGGTAATGTAGGAATTTGACTGTGTCACATGCCCTTAAGCAGTTTAAACCTGCGTCTAGTGTACGGTGTCAGTACATTCAGTGATATCGAAACTTTCCAGCCAATCCCGACTCGCCTGCAGGCACAAGGGCATTTTAGAAAAATGGAACATGTATTATTGAGCATTATGGAGAAAGAAGTTACTATTGGCACTTTTGACTGGTATTTGCTTTAGTATCCTCGATTTGAGAAAAGCAGCAGGACAATCTGCGGACGCTGCGGGAAGTTATGCTGGCAGGTAACTTTTGATCTGAAAAGTGGTGGCAGGTTGGTAGGGGATAGCTATGGACTTTAATGGCGAATTGCCTAGAGGGCCGTTAGATGCATTTTTCATGTCTCGCCCAAGATATACAGAGCTAGCAACACCGTGCTACGCCGCCCTAGCGTTGGCAATATAGTCCTGGTATCAGACTCCCGTATCGTATTATATACGTATCTACCTAACCTAACCCACTCTTTTTTTGCTTTTTCTACTTTTTCGCGAGAGGTGTAGTGAGGTGGAGACATATAGAGCCCGACGTGACAGACTGTATTCAAACGGCGTAATTTCTTCCTTACACACTACGAGCCAACTTTCGAGACCGATGGATCGTTCGGGCTTTTGCCTCCGGATCCTCCCACACCCTCTTGGCCCCTCCAACAACCCTACCGATTCTCTTCGACCCGCTTGCCCTCTCGAATTTATTATTCCCGATAACTTTTCTATACGGGGGAGAGATTGCCACTGAGGAAGAGAATCTTTTTCACGAGTTTCCGAAGCGCGTCACGCGAATCGGACGGGACTTATGTATTCTTCCTCCTTTTAGAAACATACTCAGATTCTGTTTCCTTATACCACTGCGAAATGTAAATGCGCAAGTGGAATGAAAAAAAAATGAATTCACCTTTGCCTGTCTTGTCCATTAAAAATATTATCGCTCCTAAGAGAAGGGTGCAGCTCTCTGTTCTCGAGAGATGAGTGTCGTGATAAAATTCAATGAATAGTAATTGAGGGAAAAACGTTTGAGGAACTCGCTTTTTATTTTGTTGGAGGTGAAATTGATTAAATTCCGCAATAAGTTTACGTATTCAAGATGGCAAAGTATGTTAGTCAAAAATTAATCAAATATCATCAAAAAATAAAAGTATTTTACCTTAACTTAAGGCCACGTAATACTTACACAATTACTACTTTAGCAACATTTTTTTCGCAACAACTCACATCAGGTACCAAGGAACGTTTGTATGATCCTAAATTATTACAAATACAAACAAAAATTTCCCAGAAATAGACATTTTTGCAATTCAAAAAAGAACCATACAAACATTCCTCAGTCTTTTTCACTTAACGTCCCAAATTTTGAACTCGGCTCATCTATCGTTACTGTGCCGACCTCGGGTCTGGTCGGCACAGTAACGGACGCTATTTAAATCTAGTTTTAACCGGATTTAAAGTGGCGAGTAAGTAAACACTCAGGACCGCTTATATAGTCTCTGAACCCGGCACTACGTACAAAAGTATATAACCAGAGTCGCGATGTAAACAGCTTCTGATATGGCCGTGACTGTCCGAGCGAAGACCTTCAGTATAAGGCGTCAAAGGACGCTCAGGGGGAGGGCAGAAGCAGTCAAGCGTGGGAAACCGTGAAGCCGGCACAAGAACGGGCGGCACAGTAATGCGAGATGAGTATCTCAATTTGTGTGGACGTAAATATGTTGCGAAAAAATATCGGTAAAGTAGGAATTGGGTAATTATGACATGACCTTAAGGTGTAAAGTTAATAATTCTTTGGTGGAATTTAAATACCCCAAAGAATTTCGAATTGCATATCTCGTGAACGGAAGAATTGAGGTATTTGTGAGTTGTGGGTAGCTACTTGAGATTTCAGATCGCGTACGGGCTCTTCTTAACCTTTGCTCGGTTTGCGTTTTTAAAACACAAAATCTTCCCTTATCTTTCTTTCCTTTTCTTACACTTTCTACCCCAAAATGCACCCTTTCGTGATCCAACGACGGCCCTTGGATTTATATCGAATCGGACACTTGGATAAGTTTTGACCGCTTATCGTTGACCTGCGTCGACTCGAGACGAGCCAATTCGTGTGAATCTGACGTCAGCAGTCGAATTCCAATAGAGGCTGTCATTCGCGAAAACTGGCGTCCCTTTCAAAATCAAGTATTCCAGGTTTCAGAAAACCCGACTCTAAAAATCAGATCGTCTCAATTTAAATCAACTGTTTTATAGATTCTAAGTTTCCCAGGCGGAAAGGTTATGTATAGTGGAAAAAATTATGTATATTTTTTTTGTTTTATACATTTTATGAATAAAATGAATGAAAATTAAACATAATTTTGTCCCCTATGCGTAACTTTTACGCCTAGGTTTATTAGGGCGTAGCGTAAAATACAAATTTCAGAAAATGAAAGACTCCCGGGTGCTATTCTTTTCCTTTTTACATAAAAAGCAATTGTGTGAAATTTGGTGCTGATAAGAAAAAGGTCTCATTAATTTTGCCAAAAATTTCCGGAAAGCATAAAAAACCATGTTTTTCTGGATTTACTTAAAAATTATTGAATGTGTTGAAAAAGTGTTTAAATAAAAGTTGTAGATATTTATTAAATACAACTTTACTTACTAGTGGACTCCATTAAAAATATAAATCACTATTTTCGATAATTAAAAAGCCTAATTCGTTAATTTTTTATTGCTGATCAAAATTTCTCACAACTTGTTTTTTTTTTTAATTCAAAGAAATTTTTTTCATTGAATCATTAACGAAAAAACGTTTACAAAAAAGTTCAAAAAAACTCTCAACATTTTTAAAGGAAGTTACAACTAAATACAATAAATTACAACGAAAATTACAAGAAAGTATCATTATTCGGACAAATTTTGTACATTTCCGTACTTAGTTGCAAGCTCTTTAGTATATATTGTTGAATTTGATTGTAGCTGCAATATTAGGCAAGAAAGTATCAGAACTTACAGTTTTTACATCAAAACATTTGTTTTTTTTTCGACCTATGACGTCAAATATTCAAATGCAATAATCTCTATAATATTGAAAAAAGTTAAGTTTTACTTAAAGCTTTGAAACGTAAACATTCTTTTATGCAAAAATTGTAATTCTTGTACACTTTCTTGTGAAATATTAAAACTACAACAAAAAACAACAATATACAACAAAATACAAAAAAATATTAAAAAAAGTACAAGATTCGTCCAAAAAGTAGACAAAGGTTTTAATTTCCTGCAATTTTTGTTGTAATTTATTGTACTTATTTGTATTTTTCTGTAAAAATAGTTGCAGTTTTTCGTACTTATTTGTAAAAAATTTCCCAGTATAGTATGGATTCAAAAAAATCTAGACTTGATTTTTCATTACATTAATATTTGTGAAATATTGAATAACAAAGAAAAACGACGAAATTACGGTTTTTAAGGGTCGAAAATTATGATTTGTATTATTGACGAAGTTCACAAGTGAGTAAAATTTGAAATGCCCACGGATTTTTAAAAATATCAAAAAAAGTTCTATTACTTTTTTTATCAATTTTTTTTATTTTCCTCGAGAAGGGCTGTTTCAATGAAAACAATTAATACAAGAACAAAAAATATATTTCATAGAGATCTACAACTTCCATTTAAACATTTGTTCAAGACAACCAACGAGACTGAAATAAATCAAGAAAAACACAGCTTTTCGATATTCCGATCAATTTTGGAAAAATTTTGCAAAAAAAAAAAGTTTTTCATTGAAACCTCCAATTTTTGTTTTTATTTAATTGTTTTGTTTGTTACTTCCTGTGGAAATGGTTCTCGTTTGTTGCACTTATTTATAAAAAAACTTCCACCAGGGATTTGAAAAAATTCAATTTGATTTTTTTACAAATCAATTTTTGTGAAATTTTGGAAAACAAAAAGAAACTACCGAATTAGGGATTTTGAGTGTCGCAAATGATGATTTAGGTCTACTAGGTCTGCTTTAAAAAAATAAAAATCTTTTTTCACAATCTTCTGAAGATTCATACTTTTAAAGAATTATAGTTACAAAATCACGTAACTCAAAGACAGATAAAAATATTTATATAATGGTATAATAATTCTTTGGTTTCAGACCACGCAAAAAAGATAATGGTTTTAAAATTAAAATGATATAAGGCATGACCACGAATGAATGATTCTATTCTATTTTTATTCATACTTTCTTACGAAATATGATGATTTAATGAAAAGTGAAGCACCCACGCAGTATGACTAAAGAGGACTCCTACGCGCGATGCTTTAAATTTGAACCGCGTGTTCTAAATTACTTCAAATTTCATTCCTAAGCATATCCTTCTGTATAAAGGCATTTATTCAGCTATAAAAAGTTTCTTAACTCGAAGGAACGTCTAGTAATAAAAACATGTATTTTATGAAGATGTATGATCCATTTTTAGTTAGAGGAACATGTTATCAACAATTTTAATTTAAAGTCTCCATGCGAAGATACAAATGTTATATTAACTGAATAAGCTCTTACTGCTTCATCTGAAAAAAATGTTTATTCAGTAGATGGAAATTTTTATTATTTTAGAAAAAATGTCCTGTATGATGATTAGAAACTTTTTGTTATTTTCGCTTGTTTCGTTTTTGAAACTGAAAATTAATGAATGACATCTAAAACAGAGAGTAACAAAAACTTATCTCAACTCGATTTAATATTAAATTATTAACCTACAAAATTTTAGACAAAATGAAAAAACTTCTTTCTGTATATTTTTTAAAAACAACCAATAGCTGAAGTATGCGTGACACATGCGAGGTTTAGTTGCAAATGCTGTGACCGATTTTCACATTACATTTCCAGTACATCAATCATATTTGTAATATAAATTTGCATATGCAATTTAGTTCTAGTAAGCTCATACCTTTTAATTACACAGACCTATTACTCACATGAAATAATAATAATTAATGAAAATATACATCTTAATGACCCATCAAATATAATCTAATCTGAAAACTTTGATCTGAATTACTTTTTTCAAATGAAGTACCACAACGAATGATACAGGGCTCAGATCGACCAGAAGACTTAAAAAAAGTCACATAAAATGTGAAAGATAATGAGAACAAAAACAGTAACAGACTGAATGACAAAAATAATAACTTTAACTTTTTAGGAATACAGAGTACATATTTACATAACTCTTATCGATTTTCAAATATCAGGCCTTGTACTCACTTGAGAAATTCGAAATAGTGTCAATAGTAGCATAAATTAAAAAAAATAGTAGTGAAATAGTCTGACGCAACTTTTTAAATAACAAATCGAGAAGTTAACTATGTTTGAAATCTGGTATACAATGTATGTATGCCTCCCATAAAATCGCATGTGCTTGAATTTTTGAACGTTCAAATGAACGAAATTTTTTACTGATGGCTTGGTAAACTAAAAACAGTGCTAAAGTGTTTGTTCATACATATTGGGAATAATAGATTATTAAAAAAACGTATATAAATTATTTTAAATTGTAGTTGGAACAATACTTATGAATGAAATAGAAATGGGAAAAAATGCTTCGTTCATTTGAACGTTCAGAACTTCAGGTACATTAAAATCGCGTGAAATCCTTTCGAATCTTTTAAAATATCTTAAAAGCTTTGAAATCTCTTGAAATCCTTAAAGAACCCCTGAAATCTGCTGAGATCCTCTATAAATTCCTAGAAAATTCGTCAATCTTTTCAAATCCCTTGAAATTCGTAGGAATCTCTTGAAGCCTTTTAAATATTATTGACATCCTGGATGCCTTTTTAAAATTCTTTGAAAATTTACGAAATTCTTTGAAAATTTACGACATTCTTTGAGGAGCCTAAAAAATTTTGAAATCGCGATAAATTCATTGGAATTTTTTACAACACCTCAAACTTTTAAAAATCCTTAAAAATCCTTAAAAATCCTTAAAAATCCTTTGAAATTGATCAGCTCTCTAAAATTTTGTTGAATTCCTAGTAAACTCACAAAAAACTGAGTAAAATCCCGTAAAAAATCTTGAAATCTGCAATGTCCTTCAAAATTCCTCCAAAAATGATGAAATCTTTTAAATTCTCCGAATTTCCATAAAATTTAATAAAGTCTTTTGAAATCCCTTGAAATATTTGATATTTCTGAAATTCCTTGAGAACTTTAAGAATACCTAAAAGCTTTGAAATTCCTTGATATCTGTTGAAATCTAAAGAAATCTATTAAGAACCCATGAATTCTGTTGGAGCCCTCTCAAGCACCCAGAAAACTCTGCAATTTTTTTTAAATCGCCTTAAATCTATAAAGATTTCTTATAATTTTATGAAATCCAACTACGAAATTCTTGGATATTAAAAAAGAACCAAGAGTCTAAGGATCAAAGTTGGACATCACACTCCTAAATGCCTCCATTTATATGAAAAAACCAACATAAAAAACATGAAAAAGAGAAAAGAAAAAAAAAAGCTGAATCCAAACTCCTTTCTCCCTTTTTTCTCTCGTTTTTTTCTACATTTTTTTAAATTACAATCAAAGAACATTTTTGAAAATCTACAAACGTTTTGATGCTCATTGGTAGATTTTTTGTAAATGTTTTTGATTGTAATTAGAAAATAATAAAAATAAAAAAGACGAAATAAAAAAAGAAAGAAGAGGATTTTGAGATTTCTTTCTTTTTCTTTTCTCTCTTTTTATTTTGGTTTCTTTAACATGAATGGTGATGTTTAAGAGTGTGTTGTCTAAATTTGATAGCAAGATTCTTGTTTTTTATTAATTTTTAAGAATTTCGTCGTTAAATTTGAATGCTGGAAGTTATAGAAAAATTAAAATTTTTATTTATTCTGAATTTAATTTCTTTTTTTTTCTTACGGAATCTATTAGTTTCTTTTGAAATCCCTTGAAATTCCGTAAAGCATTTTAAAATCTTTAATATCTTTTAAAATCCCTTTAAAAACGTTTAAATCTTCAAAATCCTCTCAGACCCCATAATATAAATCCTATGAAACCCGTAGAAATCTCCAGAAGTCCTTTAAAACTTCATGCCACTTCATTTACTCCCTAAAATCCCTTGAAAACCTTTCATAGAACCTTTCAAAAACACTTGAAATTTTTGAAATCTCTTGAAATCTTGTAGAATAACCTAAAATATTTCAAATTCATTAAAATTCATTAAAATTTTTGAAATCATTCAAGTCCTTGGAGATCCTATAACATCACTTAGGTCTGTTAAATTTCTGGAAATATTATCAAATCCCGTCAAATTACCTTCAAATTTGTAATATGTTTTAAAATTTCTGCAAAAATTTTTAAAACTTTGAAATCCTCTGAAATCAGATGAATCTTCATGAAATCGCTTAAGATCCCTTGAAATCTAGAAACTCTCTGAAAACCCTTGGAATCTTTTAAAATACTCTAAAAGCTTTGAAATTCTATAACAATTCTTTCAAAATCATTGAAATCTCTTGAAATGTTTTGAAAATTTTTCAAATCCCTTCAAATATTTTGAAATTGCGATTTTTGGGATGGAGGAAAACAAAATAGTTATATCAGCGAGTAATTTGAGAAAATTGTAGCACAATCGAAATAATCATTAAATTGAAAACAATCGTTTAACAAAAGTTAGTCAGCTTGAAGGATTCCAAACCTGGGTTTTTAAATTTCTCTCTGAACTTTTAAACTTGACTACTTGGAATATTTTTAAATGAGAGAAGTTTATAATTTACATTACCTTTGAACTTCGGAAACATTCATTTTGAACACTTTAAACATAAAATTATTACTCAACAATTAAGGGTTAAAATTTGAAAGTGTATAATCTGAATATGAATTTATTCATTTTTCAATAAATGAATTTGAAATTAATCAATTTTGAACGTTTTCGACTTCAAAATGTCCAACCTGCAATTTGAAAAAATTAAAATTTTGAATACGGATTCACGCAATTAGAAATTGTTCAATTTCAAAGGATATTAATTTGAAATTGTATAATTATAATGCTTCAATGAAAAATCATTCAATTTTTAATGTTTATAATTAAAATGGTAGAATGCTTTATAATTTTGAATTCAAATTTTATAAGTTTCAATGTGATTAAAAAGTGGAAACAAGTACCGAATTTCTAAGAAAAACAAAAAAAGCCGATTAGTCGCATTTTTCTTCAAAAAGTTGATAAAAGTCGCATTTTTCAAAAAAAGTCAAAAAAGTCGAAGAAAAATTTAAGAGGATAATTTACGACGAAAACTCTGCCAATCCACAGTGGGACAGAAGCTCGAAAAAACTGGCCGAAAGTCGAAAAATCATCAAGTTTAAAAAAAAATCTTTATCCAGGGTTTTTCTTAAGTAACTGATTCCAAAATTTGGGTCAAAAAGTTAGAATTCAAAATGGCCGAACCAATATGGCGACAAAAATTTCAAAAAAATCATCCGATTTGTATAAAACTTATTTTTAGGGATTTTTAGAGTCATAGGTTACAAATTTTTTGTCAAAAAGTTAAAATTCAAAATGGTGAAACCAATATGGTGACCAAAATTTATAAAAAAATCATCCTCTTAGTATGAAACTCATTTTGCAGTGGGTTTTCGAATCAGATTACAAATTTGGTTTCAAAAAGTTAAAATTCGAAATGTTTGATCTAATATGATGAACAAAATTTATAAAAAATTATCCGATTTGTATAAAACTTATTTTCTAGGGGTTTTTCGAGTCACGGATTACACATTTGGGGTAAAAAAGTTAACATTCAAAATAACTTTTGAGTCATAGTATATTGCATTCCTTTGTGTAAGAGAAATTGCCAGCTGACACACAAAACATTTTCATTAAAACTGACATCTCCTCTTGATTTAATAGTAAACAGGATTCTCTTTTGTTTCCAAATAATTACCTCGTAAGAAACATCACTCAATATTGCACGATACTTTTGTTTCAAAAAACATTTCCTCTGTGTCTTACAAAACTCATTGAAAGTCAATTTCAAATTTTGTACATAATAATTGGACTACGTGACTCGCAAAACCGATGCAAAGTGAATTTGATGAATATCGAATAATAATATAGACAAAATCTTAGTCGCCATTTTGTACCCTCCATTTTGAAATTAGAATTTTTGATATAATATTTTGAATCAGTAACTAGGGGAAACCCTAGAAAATGAGCTTTATACAAATCGGATAATTTTTTATAACTTTTTGTCACTATATTGGATCCACCATTTTTAATTTTAACTTTTTGACCCAAAATTTTTAATCTTTGACACGAAAATCCCCTAAAAAATAAGCTTTATATGAATCGGATGATTTTTTAAAAGAATTTTCGTCCACATATTGAGTTGGCAATTTTGAATTCTAACTTTCTGACCCAAAATTTGGAATCTGTGAGTAGGAAAACCCCTGGATAATAAGTTCTATACAAATCGAATAATTTTTTAAATAAATTTTAGTGAACATATTGGATTTGCCATTTTGAATGTTAACTTTTTGACCCAAACTTTGTAATCTGTGTTTCGAAATAAACTCCCTACAATATGAGTTTTATAGAAATCGGATGGATTTTTATGAATTTTGATCGCCATATTGAATCGGCTATTTTAGGTTCTAGCTTTTTGACTAAAATTTGGAATCTGTGACACGAAAACCCCTTGGATAATGAGTTTTATACAAGTCGGATAGTTTTTTTTTACAAATTTTGGTCGGCATTTTGGATCGGCCATTTTTTATGCAATATTTGGAATCTATAATTTTAAAAAACTCCTAGTGAATGATAATAGGATAATTTGTCGAATTTTTGCAGGTTTTTGCATTGTCAAATTAAAAAAAAAAAGGGGGAAAAACTGAGTACATGCAGGTTGTAGTGAACACCTTAGGTTACAAATCCCAGCTTTTCTTTTTTCGATTAGAGCTGGAAGCCCTGGAGAGCCTGAACTCAGCAGTAATTTCGTTTTCTCCAAAATATTTGATTAATGGAATAGTTAAAAATTGTTAAAAAGTTTTGAAATTGAAGTACGATGTCTCGAAGACTAATTAATAAATCAATGCAAAACTTTATTGTCAGCTACTTTAATGTGTCTAGATACCAAAGAAATACTGGATTAATTTTTTTAATTTTGGCTTTTGGCCAGTCTTGCCGGGCTTCTGTCCCAATGTGCAATCTATTGAATCGAAAACTTTTGAAGAAATTTCGTCAAAAATTGAAAATTTCTTTGATTCAAATGTTTGAAATGAATGAAAGGAGGAATCGTATTACAAGATGGGGAATCTGACAAGCAGGAAAGCGCTTTTGCTTGTAACGAAGTTTCAAAAACTTGACCCGAGTAACTTCTAACCCTACGAAACGGTCTCTCCCTCTTTTTCTTTTCTAGCTCATTACTGGTACCACCCTAGCATATTCAAGAGAATGTATATGTTTATGTAGTAATATACCTTGAAGGGACAGAATTTCGCGGAAAAGCTATTTGCTTACTGCAATTTCGCTAATTGGTAAATCGCACTGTGAGTCATGTAAATGGCATTTCTACATGTGACTCACAACAGAAAGCATAACCAATCGATACATTTTACGATCACCATAAAAGTATCCCCATAATACTCTCTAAATTTGTTGAAGTGAAATTTTCACTCGAAGTAGAGGGTAAATGCGTGTTTCATTCTATTAGAGTGAACATTTTGACCCTTTCACTCGATAATGAGCCATAATGTTCACTCTTAGACCAGCCTTGCCGAAAGAGGAGAAGGACTCCTCCGAAACCATGTCTCCGCTTCCATCTCCACTAAAGTAGAACTCTTTTGCATTCTGAACTTTTTAAACTGAAGTTTGAAAAATGTTCAATTCGGAAATTTTTGTATTCAAACGCTCAATACTTTACACGCATAAAACGAAAGCTTTTAACACATTTTAATTGAACAATTTTAAATTAAATGCCATTAATCTGGAAAATTTATTTTAAAAAATTAATTTTTCAACTTGAAAAACGCGAAAGATTTCTGGTTGAAAAATATAAATTAATTTTTGTTTTAAGCTGAACACTTTTTAAATTGGAATTTAAATTAATCTAATTTTAAATTGTTCCAAATTAATAATTGCCAGTTAATATTTAAGCATCAAAATTCAAGACTTTCACTTACAAATTAAAATACTTTATTTTCTAAGCGAATTTTCCAGTTTTCTAAGCTCATATTTTTTAAGTATTAAAAATAAACTTAAGTGTTTATTTAAACTATTTTTCTTTAGTCTATAAATTATCAAAATTCCTATTTATTCATCGCAGGCTTCACAATCATTCCCCATTCCCCTTTTCATCTCGTTTTCTCGTTTTTCCACTCAAGTCCGAACTAAATTAATAGAACCCAATAAGAAAATCCAACTATTTTTAGTTGAAAGTTCATTCTGTCTGGTTGATAAGTGTACTCTTGACATTTTTGATTTAAAATTTTAATATTTAGTTGAAAATTTCAATATTTTGTTAAAAATTGAACAACTTTGTTAAAAAGTAATCCTTTTTAGCTGAACAATAACTTTTCTGCTGAAAATTCAACTGTTTTTTAGAATCGTCTTTTTGGCTTGAAAATTCAACAAATTGTCAAAAATTTTTTTTCTTCTTGACTGAAAAATCTTTCTTGGTTGAAAATTCAACTCTTTCGTTGAAAATGCGACTATTTTGGTAGAAAATTCAAATATTTGGTTGAATTTTTTTTTGGTGGAAATTCATATTTTTTGGTTGAAGATTCATCTTTTTGGTAAAAAATTTAAATATCCTGTTGGAAATTCGTCTTTTTTTGGCCGACATATTTTTCTGACAGAAAATTTAATTACTCGACTTTTGCTTGAAAATGGAACTATTTGTTTGGAAATTCTCATTTTATTAGTTGAAAATTAATTTCTTTGGTTGAAAATTAAACTATTTTTTTGAAAATTCACTTTTATTGGTGGAAAATTATTTTTGATAAACCAAAAATTTAATTATATCATTCTCCGTTGAAAACTCTTCTTTTTGGTTAAAAATTTAAATATCTTGTTGAAAATTCGTCTTTTTTTGGTCGAATTTTTTTTTTAACCGAAAATTCAATTACTCAATTTTCGGTTGAAAACTTATTTTTTTTAGTTGAAAATTCAACTATTTGGTTGGAAGTTCTCATTTTTTTGGTTGAAGATTCATCTCTTTGGTTGAAAATTGCTTTTCTTTGGCTGAAAATTATTTTTGTTGACTTAATGATTCATCATTTTAGTTAAAAATCCCTTCCTTTGGTTGAAAATTCAACTATTCTGTTGGAAGTTCGTTTTTTTTTTTTTGGGTGAATATTAATTTCGTTAACTGAAATATTAACTATTCCATCTTTGGTTAAAAATTGATTTATTTTAGTTGGAGATTCAAACATTCGGTTGAAATTTCATCTTTTGTGGTAGATGATTAATCCTCTTGGTTGAAAATTCAACTATATGGTTAAAAATTCATCTATTTTGTGGAAAATGCAACATTTCAACTTGAATATTTATTAATTCAAAGCGTTTCAAGTTGCATTTAATATAACCTACATTACTTTAATTCAGAAGAATTTAATCGTGAAAAATCTCCTCATTTCGACTGTTTCTATACATAGTTGAAAGAATTTTTTTTATTGTTCTTGCTTCAGATTTTCGAATTGACTCAGTTCAATTTTTGACACTAAAAATATGTAAATTGTTCAATTTCCAACAGATTCAAAATCGTCTTGTAAAATAAATTATTGTTTAATTTTTCATACTCGAACTACAGTTCAATTTTGAAAATCATTTATTTATTTACATTTACAATTGATTAAAGTAAAACGTTATATATCATAAATTTTAAATCAAAACAGCTTTTAATTTTTAATTGATTGAGTCTTCAAAACTGCATTTTAGAGCTCTTTGAACAGAAAATGTACACTTAAGGAAGAAGTCCTAAAATGGAAAATTTTAAAAGTAAAAGATTTTAAAATTACGTATTGTAAATTGAATGATTCCATTATAAAAAAAGTAGACAATTGAACTTAACATAAAAGAAAGTTGAAATCGAACTTACTTCAAATTGTATTATATCATTCGATGTAAAATTTGTGATATTTCGAACGACTGGATAAATTTTTCTTCTAAAAATTTGTAAAATTCCCAATCAAAAAATAAATTTACTGTCATCTCTCGGCCTCTACCGGTCTCAAAAAATTCGCGCTATTTCCCGGTTCAGCGGCCACCCTGAAATTTGCATGAATTTAAAATTAAACAATTTTGAACCTCTACCATTTACTTAATTTTAGAATAAATAATACCAAATTTTAAGCCTATAAAATAGAACAATTTCAAATTTGAAAGCATTCAAAAATGAAATTTTTTAAATGATCTGCTGTCCAAACTAAGAGTTAAACAAACAAAACTTAAAATGAATCATCATAAATTTATTTTCTGATTAAAAAAACTTTCAACATCTCGAGGGATAGCCAAAATCGAAAAAAGTAAGGTGTTCCAAAGCCTCAGACTAAGTGTTCTCGATTCAAATAATAATTTAATCCTCTACAAGTGGAGTAATTTAGTTTGTTTTAACCTTGACGTTTGTTTTTCAATGCATCAAACTTAGTTTTTCAGTGTTTCATCTTCTGAAGCATATTCACATTATTTGTTGCAAGAAACTAATGTATACAATGCACACTAAACCGAGGGATATGTTCGCGGAAAAGTGGTATAAACTTAAACGTTGTTCTCCATTAGCGTTTTGAACTCGTTCCAACTAGACTTCTAGCGTGACTAATTTAAAGCTGCAAGTTTTTTCACGGCAAAATTGTGCTAGCGTTTACTCGTCCTTCGAATAAAATATAACTTTGTTATAATGGCTGATTCTACTAAGAGGGACTCTTTTCAGTTCGACTTTTGCAGGGCTGCCACAGCCTAATGTACTTGAAAAAAGTGAAAATAGTGACTGATTCAAGTTCAAAAGTGACTAAAAGAGACTTATTTTTTATAAAAAGATGTCAATTTTGTTGATCAGACTTGAAATTATTTTGAAGATGTGTGTTTTGTTGATATACTGATCATGCTTTTTATTATTAAACTCAAGCTTTCGCTCCACGACGTGGAGCCTCTTCAGGAATATATAATCATCTTCTAACCTAATAAACAAATTAACAAGGAGATTTTTTTGTAAGACCAGGATTTTAAAATTATATGAAATATTTAAAGGTAAATTACATGACCTAAAAAACTTACCAAAAATTGACAGATGTTTATTGTTTAATTGGTGTATATAGTAATGAATAACAATACAATGGGCACTTTGAATGTTGTAAACCAATGTTTTTAACGTTTTTCCTCTGAATGGAAAATGAAAATTTACATGACATTATTGTATTATTGTATTATTGTTGTTGTATTATTATAGCGAATGTGGTCGTGTTTACATAGGTCAAACGAAACGATACATTATATCTAGAATTAAAGAACACAAAAACGACTGCAAAAAAGACGACAGAGGTACGGCATTTGTTACGTATGCACATAATTATGATCACATTTTTAATTTTTACAAAACCAAGATTCTTAGTTACGAAACAAATTATAAACGAAGAAATTTTAAAGAAATGTCTTATATTGTAAAACACGCAAATTCTATTAGCAAAAGATCCGACGTAAAATAGTTTAGCAATATTTATCATAGTCTCATTCTATTAACTTATAGTCTCTAAATATTTTAAAATAATTTCTAATCCATTTTCTTTCTCAATAATTTATATCATATTCAAATATTAGCGCTCTAAGCCATTTTGTAAATACAGTATAGTTTCGACTTGACGTCATATACGCCTCAGTACACCCTCTATCATCCATTCACATCATTTCTAAATATTTACGATGAACATCATCTTCTAAATACAGGTTAGTTTCGACTCGACGTCATGTAGGAAAAGTTAAAAATGCAGTGTTGGCCCATAAAAATGTAATGTAAATTTTGATTTTCCATTCCTGGAGAGGGAGAACTCTAAGAACATGGGTTTACAACATCCAAATTACCCATTTTATTTTTATTCATTACTATGTACACCAATCATACATTAAACATCTGTCAATTTTTGGTAAGTTTTTTAGGTTTTGTAATTTATATTCAAGTATTTTTTATAATTTTAAAATCTAGGTCTTACAAAAAATCTCCGTGTTAATTTGTTTATTAGGTTAGAAAATGATTATATATTCTTGAAGAGGCTCCACGTCGTGGAGCGAAAGCTTGAGTTTAATCATAAAAAGCATGATCAGTATATCAACAAAACACATCTTTGAAATAAAAGTGACTAACTTTGATCAGAAAAAGTGACTAAAAGTGACTACTGTTCACATAAAAAATGATATAAAATTCTATTGCTGAATTCGGGGATGAATATCAAGGTCACAATTGCTATAATTAATTTTGCAAGTAATGTTTCGACAAAATGTATAATTTATTTTATTATAAACTAAATAAGGGACCGTCTATGAACTACGTTA
>JAUMHM010000085.1:2891407-2903578 GCA_032362435.1 Melikaiella ostensackeni
ACCATTAATCCGATTGAGCTAAAACTTTTCAGAAAACTTCTTTGAACCTTAATCAACAACTTTCTCACAAATTCTCTCAAGAGGGAAAAAGCTGCGCCTTAAAATTCTCCACAAGTATCAGTCTTAAAAATTTTAATTCTTACAATTTTTAAAATTGACTTTCAGGACAATACTTCTCAGGCTGAATCCACGCGTATCTCCTTTTGAACGCTATAAGTTCAATCGTTGATCTAGAAATTATTTTATAACAAATTTCAAAATTCGGGGAGAAGTAAATTGGGGCAGCTTTGGTGGCTTATGCAAATGTAGTCATCTAGAAAATTAAATATGTTACGAAAGATACTTATCGCTAAGTTGAGGAGATTGCAGTTAAGAAGTGACTTTCTTTTGGGGGAAGGACGGAAGAATGGAACCTCGGAAAATGTGGGGATTTGGGCGATTAGAGATACCAGTACCGTTCGCTGTAAACTTTCTCGGTCCACAAGTAGAAGCGCAATTCTGGGCGGCAGTAGGATACCGAATTTAGCGGAAACTCGCTTGAATATTGTTTGGCTGCCTCGGATTTACGCTTGAGCGAGCCAGGCCAGCCTGTTTGCTCTCATGTTTCAGAGTAAGAGAGAGAGAGAGAGAGAGAGAGTGAAAATCGGAAGGAAAGCGGCGGGATAAAACAATACGGAAAATGCAGCGGGTGGTTGTTTCACGCTACGTTTGCTATTTCATTTTATGACGAGAGACACATGATTTTCGATTTCACTGCAATAACCAAACATCACAGACATCCATTCACACTCTGAGCAAAGGATTTTATTCTAGAGTCATCGCCAAGGCAAAAATAGGGGAAATAACGAATGGTTTTAACTAAAATGATGAAGAATAGCCCCTAAAAAATCTATCACACTCTGTATTTTTAAAAAATTATATAACTAGTTGTTAATTTAATATCTTATTAAAATGCTCATAAATCTAAATGACAGGGATCACAGTTCGTCCCCTTTTGACCTAATCCCCTTTTCCCATATTTTTCCTTTTTTACAAAGTTTCGATTTATTTCTCAAGAATTATAAACTGAAATTCAGAACATTAAAAAACAAGTCGCGTTGAAGGAGATTTTTTGATGATACCAATTTGAAATATTTTCTAAACGATTTATTTGCTAATTTTATTTCAAGCAGGGCCTAAAATGTTTCCGATTTCGAACTACAGAGTTTTTTATGCCGACGCCCAGTTACAAGATGAAGACAAAAAAATCATTTTCTTAAATTTTCAATAAAAGGCTTCACAGACCAAAATGCTCTTAAACAGAGGAAATTAGGAGATATTTCACGAAAATTGGGGAATTTCAAACAAATAGTGTTACTTTAAACCAAAGATGATCAATTTTAAACCGCAAATGGAACAGTAAAATTTTTCAGTTAGAAAAATTAATTTTCAACAAAAAAAAAACAAATTTTTCAACATAAAAGTTAAATTTTCAACGAAAACTATCAATCTGCAACCGAAAAAAATTAATTTTGACAATGTAGTTTAACTTTCAACTAAGTAGTTGAATTTTTAACAAAATAGTGAAATCTTGAACCAAAAAAGAAGAATTCTGAATGAAAAGTGTAATAGTTGATATTTCAATCAAAATAGATTTTGATTTCAATATAACAGTGGAATTTTAAACCAAACAGATGAATTTTTAAACAAATGGTTGAATTTTTAACCAAAAAGATGAATTTTTAATCAGAAAAGACAAATTCTCAACAAAATACTTGAATTTTCAACCAAGAAAGATTTTAAATTTAAATAAAAAATAGCTGAATTTGACAAAAAAAAAGTCGAATTTTTAGCCAGACAGTTGAGTCTTCAACCAGAACAGAATTATTTCCTACCAAACAGTTGTTTTCTCAACCAAAAAAGACAAATTTTCAACCAAGAAAGATTTTTTAATCAAGGAAGGAAAAAAATATGAACCAAATTGTTGAATTTTCAAGCCAAAAAGACGAATTTTCTACAAAACTGTTGAACTTTCAACAGTTGAAAATATAAATTTTACACAAAAAAGTTCATTTTCAATCAAATAATAAAATTTTCAATAAAAACAAATGCATTCTCAACCAAAAATAGAATAGTATAATTTTCAACAAAAATAGTTGTATTTTCTTGTTGGGTTTTATTAACTCAATTCGCATTTAAGTGGAAAACAAGAAGAATGGGTGAGGAGAAGAATGGGAAAATCGAAAATGATATGCAAAAAAGTAGCGTATTAGGACCCTCTAATAAAGTATAATTAACTTGGAGCTGATTGTCATATGGCTTGGTTTTACATGGTAGCAAACTGCATATTTGAAAAAAATAGTTATCTTCATAATATTGTTACTTTCGTCTTCAATAGTTTTTAAAAAATTGCTCACACTGACACGTTTTTTAAGCTAATATTTCAAAATGCTTTGAACATCTGAGAGCCTTCAGCTGATAAAAATAAATTAGTAACATTCGAAAACAATTGTCATGTCCAAGGAAGCAAAAACAAAAAAGTAGGTTTATCAAATAGTCATTTTTGTGTTTTCCAAATTATCTATTTCTAGCTTACATACTTAGAAGAATACATTTGAACAGATTGAAACATGAGCATTTTTCAATTCTGCTGTTCATTTATTGTTTAATCTTTGATGTTTTAGAATTTTTGTTCTGATCTATTCTTATCAGTAGAAAGTGCTGAAGTGTTCAACAGATTTTTCAAAGCGAGTAAAAAAGGCTTGAAACACAAAACTACTGAACCTCCGTGATTCCTAAATTGAATCAAAGTGTGTACTTTCTAACGTGTGTGCAATAATTTATCAGACCTAACTTTAGTAGCCTCTAGTTTTTAGAGCAACTTTGTATCTGATAAATGAGCTGGTTTGATTAATTTAACCTTTCTGTGCTCGCCATCTAGTCTATTCAATTTCCGCATAGTAGTTGAATAATAGTATATTGTGCGACAAGTTGAACAAGTGAGAGATTCAAGACGAGTGGGAAGTTAGCCACCCGAGCGGAGCGATGGTGACTATCACACGAGTTTCAAATCGTCGCTTTTTCAACATGTAGAACACAATACTTTTTCTGTAATTTGTTCAAAGAGTGCTAGTTTTTCTACCTTTTTTTGGTTTAAAAAGGAGGCGATTTGTTATCTATTGACGCAACAATAACAATGGCAATTGTCAAAACCATGGCAATAATATGTCCGTAACAGTAAGTTGGTAGCAATGTTTGGTCAGGAAGGTTAGGAATGGTGGAATTAGATAAACGCAATAGTTGTGAGTTCACCTTTACTCACTGAAGCAGGCCACAGGGCTCGTTCAGTAGTTTGCACTTTATTTACTTTTTTCACTGTGCGTCACTTTTTTCGCTGCGTCCGTGTACTTTTTTCACTGTGCGTCACTTTTTTCGCTGCGTCCGTCTACTTTTTTCACTGTGCGTCACTTTTTTCGCTGAGTCCGTCTACTTTTTTCACCGTTGCCCGGAAAGGTTGACATTGCGCATGGGCCACGTCATCGACAACAAATCGGTCACTTTTCACTCAGAAAACAGGTGGAAAAACTAGCCTTTTTCGCGAATTATAAGAAAAAAAATAGTTTAGAATAGAATATAAACACTTTCTGCGTAAGACGCAAACTCCCTGATATTTCGTTTGATTTCAATGAAATGTTATATTTGAAAAATACTTCATCTAAAAATCCAATTTACCAATTATAAATTGAAGGGTCCATATTAAGTCACATACGGCATCTCTGCCTTCCGACATGTTATCCTTGCGGCATGTCTCCCTTGTGGCAAGTCTCTATTACGACATGTCTGCTCTGTAGCAAGTCTCTCCCGTGACATGTCTCCCCTGCGGCATCTCTCCCTAGCAGATTGCCAATCTTGCGACAAGCCTTCCGATCCCAATTGCCATATCTGCGGCAAGTCTCCCCAGACGCAAGCCTCCATGTGGCATCTGTCTCCTAAGAAAAATTGTAAGTCTTCGTCCAAAGTGGCATAAGTGCGGCAAGTCTCTTGGACTCAATTGCCCACGAGTTCGGGAGACTTGCCACAAAATTGGCAATCTGCTGGGGAGAGATGCCGCAAGGGAGACCTGCCGCCTGTGACTTGATATGGATCCAAATTAAAAATAATTTTTAAATGTACTTATTAGATTTCATCAGATATACAATGATACATTAATTCCTAAAGGAATGTCTCATCCCTTTTTTCTTTCTTCGATGACACATGAGTAGAATAATTTTCTCGGAACTTTTCTGCTTGCGATGCTTATCAGCGTTTTAGGTAAACGTGACTCCGTTGCTTCATTTGTCCTCGACAATTGATTTCTTTCTTCACTTTACCCCTGATCGCTAATAATCAACCCAGCGTGATAATTTAATCCCCGGGGGTCGGGAATGAAAAGTTTTTCTGATAAAAGAAAGAGGGACTTTTAATTGTCCTCGGAAGTGAGGACACTCGCCGTGACGCTTACTAATCAATTGTCGTCGATTCCGAAGGATCGCGTCCACGATTCGTCGCTCATCAGTTTAGTTCACCTCAATTTTCTACGGGAACCTCTTTTTCAAAGGGAAAAAGTAAGTGTACATAGTTTTTCCGGCATCGCTCGAATCCAGTATCGCTATTGTAATCGAGTGCTGAGGAAAAAAAGAATAAAGGAAGGGGAGGATAAGGAGTTTCGCGAAGGCCGAGATTTTCTCTTATCGTAAATAGAATCAGTGGCGTAACTAGTTTAATTCAAATATTCACAATTCTGAATTTCAGATTTAAATGAAAAGCAATAAATTCTACAAATTCAAAACTAAGCTTCTAAATGATACCATTCAAGATGAAGATAGTCTAAGAAGGAAAGGTCGCGAGATGCGGGACATCGATTCGACTGGGGCTTTACAGAGTGAAAGTATATTGAGATCCATTAGATACGTATTTTTTTCTTTTGATCCAATAGGCATCAGTTTCCGAGATATCGAGGTTTAAATATTTGACCTTGAACGCTCGGCTCCAGTCGAAGCTCCGGGCTGAGCAGTGGCGCGTCGCGCACCGAAACCTAAATACTCAAACTTCGATATCTCAGAAACTAAGGCCCATTGGATCGAAAGAGAAAATACGTATCTAATGGATTTCGATGTACTTTCATCTTATAAGGCCCCAGTCGAATCGACGTCCCGCAGTGTGTTATAGCGGATGGGCCCAATACCTGTCTCATCAACTGTCGTGTGTAGCTGATTATTTAAATCATTATTTTAGACAGCATTGCATTAAAGAGTAAATATAAATTTCTCTACGAAGATACTGTGTCTTCAAATATGGATGTTACAAAAGATGCAGTAGAGCAATTAGCTCCTACACTTTTGAGAATAAATAGCAATTAATTAAGTAGCTCTCACAATAATTAGCGTCCTCTTCTTGGCTTAAACTCGAGAGCCGATGATATCTGTGCGAATATTCTTGGATAAAGTCAAACAAAAATAAGAATCGAGTAGGAACATTTCGTATCTTTTGATTAATTACGGCTCTTTTAGCGGGACAGGGTACAGTAGCGGATGCAGAAGACGCAGCTCGGCGGGAGCAATGTGTTTACGGGAAATTAGCAATTCTAATATTTGTCCGAAGCAGGACAAATTTATTAATCAAGTCTCCGGCCGGAAGAAGAGCGTCGAGGAAATTCCTTTCGTTTAGTTAGTAAGGGTGGAGACTGGAGGACTGAGGAGGAGTTAGGAGAAATCTAAAAGGATACGAAGCGGGGGAGGTCCGAGTGAGCTGCTCAGCAGGAAACTTTTCAACTCTTGGGATTAAATTATCACGCCGGGACGATTGTCTCAGCGAGAGATTAAGACAGGAGGGAGTTTGCGAACGCCATTACCGTTTGTGTCCCGGAAAAGGCTTCGGATCACGCACGCGCAATTGTTTTATCCAATGGCGTAACTTGACTTTGCTTGTAAAAAAAACAAAGAGGAGTAGATGGGCAAGGGAGTTTCTATACCGAGATTCCTACCTTACCGACTTCGAGACCATTCTACAGTTAACTGGTTCATGTCCGTGCTAAGTTTCTAGAATGTTCTCAAAGGATCCCGATGACGTCATAAAATGATATTGCGCAATTGTGAGAAAAAAAATTGATTAAACAACTTCACGGTTATTTATCATTTCACATTCTAGAAACTCAGCACGGATATGAACCACATAGTATTAGAATGATCGAGAAGTCGGTAATGTAGGAATCTTAGTATGGAAACATATAGAAACTAGCAGATTTTTTAATCTTGGAGACAGCTACTTCGAAATAGTAGTTTTATAAATTTAGACCGCCTGATCTAATTTAAAAAATCATCATGAATTGAGATATCTTCATTTGCATTATATATCTCGTTTCATAAAATAGAAAATGGAGGTCAGAAGCTTTATTGCAGACTCCTTAAGATTCAATTAACTCTAATTCGGTCGTTCCCAAGTTGAAATTAAGAAAACGAGCAAATATTTTTGTCCTTCGGAGCGTAATGGAAACGGATGAAATTGCAGTTGACAATTGCAATTACTTGATTTCGAAAAGATTTTCATCAAAGTCCCATTTCTCAGAGAGCGTTTTATGTTCAAGGGACGACCTGAAGGGACGACATTCAGTTTTACAGCATCGATTCGCGCAGTTAACTTGGATCGAGGATATATTTTCAAGCCAGATGCGCTTTCTCCATCGTAAGATGTAGTTTCGAGAAAGAGAGGACAGGGGTTGTACGCAGTTGGAGTACCACTCGGCGAAGCGAGGCTTTGAGTTTTGATTAACCCCAAAGTCTCGGCGAATTTCTGATCGAGTTCACGTCGTAAGTTTCAATTCGAAATCCGAAGACGCAAGTTTCTTGTAACTCACCCTTTCGTCTTGTCTAGTTTCTACTTACCAGACCATCCGAATCTTGTGTTTCCACTAAACACTTCATTATTTTCGAGGCAAATTCGACTTCTGTTAAAATATTTAAAAATAATGAAATATCAGTGCCATTTATAAAGTTGTTAATTTTTAATCAACCATCCTCTGGTTGAAACTATCGTTGGGTCCTTCGCTCGTCTCAGAACACGAAGTATTTGAGAAGTCTTGAGAAGCTGATTCGCTTATCTAAAAAAGTTTTTGCGTTGTATTCAGCTCCAACCTATATTAGGGTTGGATTTTTATTTTTTTGTAAAATTGTTTCGATATTTAAATATCAGAACCTTCTTTGAGAGAAACGAGCGGTGCATATATGTTTTGCAATCTTGAAAGTTTTCACCTTTTCAGATTGAACTTTGAAATTTTTCGCTTTCCTGAACTTAAAATGAACAATTTTTTAGTTTTCTAATCTTAAAGTTTGAAGTTTGCAAGTATCGAACACTGAATAGAATTCATCTTCAGGGCTGCCACACAGTCGTTTTAGCCACTTTTCCAAACGAAAAGATTACTTTAATAACTTTTCTCTCCGAATTTTCTTGATTTTTTTTTCTTAGAATGCCTTTGAATTGTCTTAAATTCTTTCAAATTCATCTTGAATTTGTATGAACTCCGGTCGAATTCTCTTGAATTTCCTCGAATTCTTCTGAATTCACTCCAATTTTACTGAAATCAATGGAATATTTTGGATTTTTGTCAATTTGAGTTCGTTTGGAATTCACCCTCAATTTTTATTAATTCATCCTCATTTCTTTTTCATTCTTTCTAATTCTTTGGAATTCTGATGAATTGTTTTGAATTCATCCGGAATTCTTTAGAATTCTATTCAATATTTTGGAATTCACCCTGAATTCTTCTAAGTTCACTCAATTCTACTCAATTCAGTGGATTTTTTTAGTTTTATTAAATTCACCTTGAAGTCTGATAAACTCAACTAGAATTATTATGAATTATATCATAGTTCTTTGAATTCCCTTGAATTTTTCTCTTCACTCCAATTTTACGGAAATCAATGGAATATTTTGGATTTTTTTCAATTTGTTTTAGTTATTTTGAATTTACCCTGATTTTTTCAGTTAGCTTGAATTCACCCTGAATTGTCATTAATATATCCTGAATTCTTTTGAATTCTTTCTAATTCTTTGAAACTCTCGTGAATTTTTTCGGGTTAACCTTAAATTCTTCTAAATTCATTCAATTCTATTTAATTCAATGGATTTTTTCATATATTTTTTTAAATTTTATTGAATTAACCCTGAAGTACATTTGAAACTCACCTGGAATTTTTATGAACTTCATGAAAGTCTTGAATTCACGTAAATTTTTCTAACTTCACTCCAGTTTTACTGAAATCAATGGAATATTTTGGATTTTCGGTTTTTTTCAATTCATTTGAATTATTTTGAATTTAGTCTGAATTTTATTGAATTTAACTTGAATTGTTTTGTACTCACCCTGGATTCTTTGGAATTCTCTTGATTTTTTTCAAATCCATTCTGAATTCTTCTAAATTCACTCACTTCATCTCAGTTCAATGGATTACTTTGATTTTTTTAGTTTTAATGATTTCACCCTGAAGTCTTTTAAACTCACTTTGAGTTTTTATGAATTTCTTCAAAGTCTCTTGACTTCCCTTAAATTCTCTTGAATTCACTCCAATTTTACTACAATGAACATTTTACATTGATTCGATTTTGTTTACACTCACTTATTCTATGTGTTTGATCACGTTGAATACGAGTCTAGCGGAAAATAGTAGTCTCTTGCAGTTTTTAAGATATCGATTATTTAAATGAATTTTCATGAATAATTGAAGATCCACACCTGCAGAATTTTCTTAAAGAACTCTCGCCCTCTTTATATATTATATTGATCCAATTAGTAATAGTTAATTAGAAAAAGATCTCCCGAATTAGATTTAGATCTAGGGATTTAATTCTAATCCAGGTGAACTTTTTCTTACGAAAAGGAAATTCCAGAATTTTTTTTTGGCAATTGGCACTCTTCCATGCCTTAGAGATATAATCTCTAATGCACTACTACTTTTATATTTTCATGTAAAAATTTAATAACAAACAATAAACCAAACGAAAACAAATTTTTTCATTTTAATATCGATATCTCGAAAACTGTAACAGATCTCAATTTTTTAAAGTGAGATTCGTATTGAGCGTGAAAAAAATACATAAGATAAGTAAGCTCAGTAAAATCGAAGAGGGCAGAGTGACATTAACCATTTTTTTCTCAAACTCATTGAAAGAAATTTCGAGCTAAAATCTGATAAATTTATTACTCTATGTACGACGGCGCCCCTCCGATTATAACCGAGGCAAGCGCTACTTAACTTCGGTGATCGAACGAGAACCTCAAATAGTTCCATATATCCACGCGGACACAATCCACTCTAATACAGATTCTTTAATTCTAACCATTTCCTAATTTAACTTTCCCAATCTTGAATTTTTGGGTATTGAATTTTAAATTAAATATTTCTTTAATAGAGTGGGTTAAAGGAAGGAAGAAAGCAAGTAAAGAACCAGGGTTGGGATAAGCTTTAAAAGTTCAGAATAGTCATGAAAAGGCGAAAAGGAGAAATGAGTACTGAAAGAAAAGGATGAATACAAGTAAAAAAAATTAAAGCAGATACAAGTTCTAGATCAAAATTCCTACCATACCAACTTTGAGAACATTCTACAGATAAGTGGTTCATGTCCTTGCTAAGTTGCGTAATATCATTTTATGAGGTCATCGTGACCCTCCGAGAACATTCCAGAAACGTAGCACGGACATGAATCACTTAGCTGTAGAATGTTGCCGAATTCGATGAGGTAAGAATTTTGATCTAGAACTCATAAAGATGGGTCGTGAGATGCGGGACGGCGATTCGACTGGGATTTTACAGGATTAAAGTGCATCAAAATCGATTGGATACGTATTTTTTCTTTCAATCCAGTGGGCCTTAGTTCTCGAGATATCGAGGTTTGAGAATTTACGTTTGAGCGCTCAACTTGCCACTGCCGAGCGTGGACCGCTCCACTCGCCACTGTCGGGCGCGGACTGCGCTCAAAAGCGTATATACTCAAACCTAGATATCTCAGAAACTAAAGCCCGTTGGATCGAAAGAAAAAATACGTAAATAATGGATTTTGATTAACTTTCATCTAGTCAAATTTTGACTGATTTACATTAAGAGTCCAAAATTGCAGTACTTCCGGGTCATAGAAAGCCTGAAATGAGTAAGCGAAAAAAAGAGACGTGAAAGAGGTGTGTATCAGGATGGAAGTCAGGAGGATAAAGGATGAGGAGCCTGGCTTCTCTGAAAAGGAACAAGAGCAAAAAGTCAAACCGATGGGCTGACTGGTGAGACTGCATTGCGCCGTCACGTCTCACGGGACTTCGGGTCCGTTTCCACGTTTCGTCCCGTTCCGTTCCAAGATGGTTCATTAGTTGTCGCAATGCAGGACCTTTCCAGCTCTCCTGCACCCCTGACGTAACACCCCCTTAAATGTGGGGTGGGATGGGGTTGGGAACCGGGAACCCAGGCGTTAGTCCTTTTCCTGCCAACCCCGTCCAAAGTCCTTCGGGACGTCCTCGAGTCTCTGGGAATAGCAATGAAGGATATTTTACCCAGTCACCCGTGTCCGAGGCTTTCCTAAAATCCCTGTTTTGGATGCATTTCTCTCCCCTTACGTCTCCAGTATCTTTCTCTCTTCAAATATCACCCTCTCTTCCACTGTGTCTGAGCATTTCATCCTTCCCAGTTTCCATCACTTTTATCCCATTCTAGTATTCTGGACAACTTCTTGTTCCATGGAGGATTACCAACTGCCGCATTGCGCTGGAAACTCACATGATATTGTCTTCTTCAGATTTACATGATGGGAATATAAATAAAAGGAATTTATAGGTTTTTAATGGTATTTTTTCTCTTGCAAAAAGTTGCAATATTCTATATTTAGTTTCTTATTTAGGCGCGCAGGGTGTCTACTCACCTGGAAAACCTGGAGTTGTCAGGGAATTTTTATATATCTGGAAAAACCTGGAAATGTCAAGGATTTTTTATTTCAAAAGTAACTTTTGTTGTACTTGATTTATGCTGATTTAAATGAAACTTTTTTGTGTCATTTCAACCAAACAGTTGCATTTTTGACCAAAAAAGATTGAATTTCTACTGAAATAAATAAATATTCAAACCAAAAAGACGAATTTTCAACAAAAGAATTGAATTTTCAACCTAAAATTGTGAATTTTCAAGAAAATAATAAATTTTCAACTTAAATGATGAGTCTTCAACCAAAAAGAAAGAATTTTCAACAAAGTAGTTCCATTTTCAATCAAGTAGTTGAATTTCAACGAAAAAAGGTGAATCCTCAACAAAAAATGTAATAGTTGATATTTCAATGAAAAACAGTTGAATTTAACCAAAAAAAAAAACGAATTTTTAACGGAATAGTTCATTTTCATCCAAACAGTTGAGTTTTCAACCAAATAGTTTAATTTTCTAGCAAACTGCTGAATTTTTAACCCGAAAATATGATTTTTCAACAATAACGTTAATATTCAATGAAATAGTTGAATTTTCATAAAAATATTGAATCTTCAACCAAAACAGATTAATTTTCCTCCAAAAAGTTGCATTTTCAACAAAAAAATATGAACTTTCTACTAAAAAGAGACGATTTTTTAAACCAAAAAGACGAATTTTCAACAAAATAGGTGAATTTTTAAACGAATAGAAATTTTTCGGTGAAGAAAGAAAAATAATTCAACAAAACAGTTGAATTTTCAACCAAACAGTTGAATTTTCAACCAAATAGTTGAATTTTCAACCAAATAGTTGAATTTTCAGGCAAACTGCTGAATTTTTAACTCGAAAATGTGAATTTCCAGCAACAGCCAAACAGTTGAATTATCAACCAAATAGTTGAATTTTCTAGCAAATTGCTGAATTTTTAATCCGAAAATATGAATTTTTAACAATAACGTTAATATTCAATCAAATAGTTTTACAACCAAATAGTAGAATTTTCTAACAAAACTGTTGAATCCTTAACCAAAACAGGTTAATTTTTTACCAAAAAGTTGCATTATGAACCAAAAAAAACCAAAAAGACGATTTTTCAACAAAATAGGTGAATTTTTAACGAATAGAAATTTTTCGGTGAAGAAAGAAAAATAATTCAACCAAACAGTTGAATTTTCAACCAAGTGGTTTAATTTTTTAGCAAACTTCTGAATTTTTAACCCGA
>JAUMHM010000085.1:2903678-2915998 GCA_032362435.1 Melikaiella ostensackeni
TTGCACCACGATAACGCACCGTCGCACAATGCCATTGTTATCCGTGAGCATTTGGCTAAAAACGAAACGAATACCATTCAACAAACACCGAATTCACCTGATTTGGCTCCCTGCGACTGTTTCCTATTCGGGCGACTCAAGAAACCGCTCCGCGGAACGCGTTAAAGCACCCGAGATGAAATCATGGAAAAATCGAAGATGACTCTGATGGCTATACCGCAAACCGATTATAAAAAACGTTTCGAGGATTGGATCAAGCGCTGGCATGAGTGTGTTGCAGTCCATGGGGGAGTACTTTGAAGGGGACAATATCGATTATGATGTATAAACTTGTATTTTTGATTTTAAAAATAAGGTCCTAAAATTTTTTGATCAAGGTGGTATGCTACAAATAAAGCGAAAAAGCAGTGAATGGATTATTTTTTTAGAATAGCTGCAAAAGTATTATTTTTGAGACAGGTTTACTTTAGTTAATACCTCATTAATTTAAGAAAGAATCTCAAAATGAATGCAGATAGAAAAAGAAATATGGATGAAGGGTTATGGATTAAAAATGTAAAAAAATGTTCTAGAAATCGGGTACGATTGGAAACCGTTAATAAATATTTTTAATGAACTTTCATCATAAATGTGACATTTTTGGACAATTTTTTAAATTTTAATTTCTTAAATGATTCTTTTGAAACGAATTTTTCAACATAAAAGTTCATTTTTCAACGAAAACTATCAATCTTCAACCAAAAAAATAATAATTTTCAACAAAGTAGTTTAACTTTTAACCAAGTAGTTGAATTTTCAACAAGATAGTGAAATCTTAAACCAAAAAAGAAGTCTGAATGAAAAATGTAATAGTTGATATTTCAATGAAAAGATGTTGATTTCCAATATAATAGTGGAATTTTGAACCAATTGACGAATTTTCAACCAAATAGTTGAACTTTCAACTAAAAAGATTAATTTTCAAACAAAATTGATGATTTTTTAACAAAATTGTTGAATTTTCAACAAAATAATTAATTTTTCAATCGAGTAGTTGAATTTTCAACCGAAAAAAAAGATCTCTGAATGAAAAATGTAACAGTTGATATTTTAACTAAAAAACATTTTAATTTTTAATAAACAGTGGACTTTTAAACCAAATAAATGAATTTTTGACCAAATGGTTGAATTTTCAACCAAGAAGATGAATTTTTGAACAAGAAGGATCAATTCTCAACAAAAGAGTTAAGGTTTCAACCAAGAAAGATTTCAGTTTTCAACATAATAATGAAATTTCAAACCAAATAGATGACATTTTTGAACCAAAAAGTTAAATTTTCAACCAAGTGATTAATTTTCCAATAAAAAAGACGAATTCTGAATGAAAAATGTAATACTTGATATTTCAGCCAAAAAAGATTTTAATTTGAAATAAAAAATATTTGAATTCGACTAAAAAAAGACGAATTCTAAACAAAACAGTTGAATCCTCAACCAAAACAGAATTATTTTCAACAAAACAATTGCCTTTTTAACCAAAAAAGACAAATTTTCAACCAAGAAATACCTCAAAATAAATCAAGATAGAAAAAGAAATACATATGCATGAAGGGTTATGGATTAAAAATGGGAAAAAATGTTCGAGAAATCGGGTACGATTGGAAACCGTTAATAAAAATTTTTAATGAACTTTCATCATAAATGTGATATTTTTGGACTATTTTTTAAATTTGATTTGTTAAATAATTCTTTTATTGAATTATTTACAGATAGCCTGAAGTAATTATTTTTATTTTTTAATAAAGAAGTTGCTAGCATTATTTGTTACTATTTTAGGGAAAAGAATACATTACTAAGTCTAGATGTATGAAAGAAAAGAAATATTTTCAAGTGTTTAACGAGAAAAAGTACATACAAACTTTTGGGATCTCGGGAAGTGTAATGAAAAAAATTGGCTTCTCAGTGAAATGTTAAAATGCAAGGATCCTATCGAAACGAATGCAGGTGAAAAAGTAGGGCCGTTAATTCATTAGATTTATTCATTTCCTACTGACGAAGAAAATGTTTCAGTTGGCAAGAAATTCTTCTATTTTCTCTATTCTACTTTATTTTCAGATTTATATCCTGGTCAGAATAAAAATTACACAGTGTTTTATTTTTTGATTTTATCGGCAATATTTGCAAAGTGAAATAAAATATGTGTTTCCAGTTCGAGGACATTCCTATTGCCAGTGCGATCGGAATTTTAGATCATATCCACAAAAATTAAAAAGATTAGAACAAATTGAAACTGAAGCTGAATATGTGGAAATTATTCGCAATGCTCGTTTTTCTTCATTTACAGTGGTCTCAAAATGTGAAGGTATTTTGCAGGATTTTAAAAAAAGTTTCAAAGGCAAAATGCGAAAGCCAAAAAACTTCCAAATCAGTAAAGTGTTCGTTTGAAATTTTTTTTCCTGGTGGAGAAGTTGATGTTTATGACAATTACGAATTGCAAAATTCCACCCTTTTTTTCTTTAAGCCCACGCTTGAACTAGAAAAACTTTCGAAAAGTCCTCTATCTCGAATTGGATTAAAAGCGGCCAAAGTAAAGGATGTGCATAGGGCAGCGTCAAGATTGCCGCTTGCAATTTAAAACATTTGTCCTTTTTTAACCGTTAATCCGATTAAGCCAAAATTTTCCAGAAAATTTCTTTGAACCTTAATCAACGACCTTCTCGCTGGAAGTTTTCGGTTGCTTAAAATTCGCTCGATAAATGAAACGCTTGAAGGTTGAAATTCATGATTTTTCCAGAGTCTCAAGGAAAAATTAAGAAATTTTTTGTACATTAACATATTTACGTTTCTTCTTCTTAAACAACTTGAGAAGACTTAAACACGTAATTTAGTATTAATAAGATCGAAAAATTCTCAAAATTGGCTAAGTTAGCACGAGTTAATGTGAAAAAAAATTGAAAGGAGAATATTATGCAAAAATAATAATCTTCTATAAATAAAATAAAATAATTTGTTTACAAATTAATTTAGAAATGAACGAAATTCATGAATGCTTTGTAAACTTACTTTTATTAAATTTTTATTTAATAAGAAATTTAAGCAATATCGTCTTATAAGCCAGAACTCTACAACTACAAGCTACAACTTTTTTCTAAGTAAAAAAAGATGCGCAATACAATTTAACATTACCTTTAAAAATTAAAATTTGAATAAAAATTTCAAAGCCTTCAGGGGATTTGTTTTCACAAGAGAAAATTTTATGTCCCCTTATTGCATCCGGCCCATTAATTAAAATAATTCTTTAACATTGAACATTGCATAAAATAGAATTAAAGTGAATTTAGAGGAATTCAAGGGAAATGAGAAAAATTCGATAAAACTTATAAAAATTTAGGATGAATTCAAAAAAATTCAAGTAAATTGAAACCAATCAAAAAATATTTTAAAAAATCAATGAATTAATTGAATCTGAAGTGAAGGTAGAAAAAATCGAGGGGATTTAAAAGATTTCAGGGTGAATTAGAAAAAAAATCAAGAGTATTCCAAAGAATTCAAAATAATTTAAAAGAATTCAGGATAAATTAATAAGAATTCAGGCTGAATTTGAAATGAATTCAAATTGATTAAAAAAAAATTTAATCCAAAATATTCTACTTGTTTCAGTGAAATTGGAGTGAATTTAGAAGAATTCAAGGGAATTCGAGAGACTTTGATGAAAATCAAAAGAAGTTGAGTGAAATGAACAAAATATTCAAAATGAAAAAAAAATATTTGAATTGAATAAAATGGGAGTAAACAGAATTCAGGTCAAACTTAGCAGAATTTAAGTGAATTAAAACAAAACAATAAATAAAATGAAATTTGAGTGAATTTGGAGGAAATTAAGAAAAATGAGAAGAGTTCGATGAAATTCATAAAACTTCAAAGTGAATTTTTAAAAATTTAAGTAAATTGAAAACAATTTAAAAATATTTTAAAAATTTCATTGAATTCATTAAATTTGGAATGAATTTAGAAAAAATCAAGGGAATTCAAAAGAATTTGATGAAATGTATTAGAATTGCAGGTGAGTTTAAAAGACTTCAAAGTGAATTTTAAAAAAATCAAAAAAATCCATTGAATTGAGTTGAGTTGAATGACATTAGAACTCAAGTGAATTCAAAAGAATTCATGGAGACTTCCAAAAAATTAAAGATAATTCCAAAGAATTCAAAATAATTTAAAAGAATTCAGGCTGAATTTCAAATGAATTCAAATCAACTGAAAAAAATTTTAATCCAAAATATTCCACTTGTTTCAGCAAAATTGGAGTGAATTTAGAAGAATTCAAGGGATTTCGAGAGACTGATGAAAATCATAAGAAGTTGAGTGAAATGAACAAAATTTTCAAAATGAAAAAAAAATGAATTTGAATTGATCAAACTTAGCAGAATTTGAGTGAATTAAGAAAGAACAAAAAAATAATAATAATAAAATGCATTTTGAGTGAATTTAGAGGAAATTAAGAAAACTGAGAAGAGTTTGATAAAATTCATAAAACTTCAAAGTGAATTTTTAAAGAATTCAAGTAAATTAAAAACAATTCAAAAATATTTCAAAAACTTCCATTGAATTGAGTAGAATTGAATGACATTAGAATTCATAAGAATTCATGGAGACTTCCAAAAAATTCAAGAGAATTCCAAAGAATTCAAAAGAACTTAGAAGAATACAGAATACATTAATGAGAATTCAGGGCGAATTCCAAATGAAATCAAATGCGTTTTAAAAAAATTTTTGATCTAAAATATTGCATCGATTTCAGTAAATTGGAGTGAACTTAAAAAAATTCAAGGGAATTTAAAAGAATTCGATGAAATTCATAAGAATTAAAGATGAACTTCAAACAAATCAAGTGAATGGAACAAAATTTGCAAAATCCAAAAAAATTTCGTTGAATTCAGCGTATTTCTTTGCGTACTCGGTTTCAAATTATTGAAAGTAAAGTGACTAAAGTGATATTTTCATTCAAAAAAGTGACTATAGCGACTTTATCTTAAAAAGAGACTAAAAAGTGATTTGACAAAAAAGTGACTAGAAGTGACTGTATAGCAGTATAGTTCATAAATTGCTATTGCTAATTTGATAATAATGTAAAAAAATTTACTTTCAAGGGTCATAAAGTCGCCAAAAAAAATTCAATAAAAGCTACGTTTATCATTTGAAAATTGATTATTCATATTTTATTATTTTTTCAATAAAATTTTACTGTCTCTTTGGTTTGTTATACGTTGTGATATAATAGGAATTTATTCAAATCATGATTCCATTTCTTGTAAATTCGGTTTTGTGGTAACCCTCGCCCACTTTAACGCGATTAGAGCAAACGATAAAAAACAAAGGTCCTGGTTTAGTGGTTTCTTTCCGAAACATTTGTTCAGGAAATCTACTTTGTTTCCTCAGTTCGATAGAAACGTCCACTTGCTCTCAACCCTTTCGTCCTTTCTCTCACAAAGTCCGTTTGCGTCGAATTTTTCTTTCCCCTTTAACAAATTTCAAGGATCAATGCTGCATTCGCAATGACTAGAAAACTCAGTTTACCTTCCAGCATACTGCGTTTGTTTGAAATGCAAATTCAGCTTAGTAAGTACACCACGTTTGAAATGTAAATAATCGTTGATTTGTGCAGTTGAGTTGGTTAAATTAGCGAGCAATACGTTTAGTCAAGTTTTGAAAAGGGAGCTGTTTATCTAAAATTGGAATTAAATTCATAATCAATTATGCAGGTTGATTTAGAACCAATTTATGCCGATCATTCCATTTTCCAAAATAAAAAAAGGTAATAATCCAAAACAAACACATTTCTAAAAACTGCTAACTTCCTCAAATTTGTATACTATATTTAAGTAAAACAGATATCTCTTGGTAAATTGAGTTAATCACTACTACCTCAATGAAAAGAAATATTAACAGTTATCATAGGCAACCCTTCCAGATTGGAACAAACCTTTGCTTAATGTATCTTTTTTAAAATCTCTGAAAGATCGAAATGAAAACTACTTTCTTATGAAAATTTTTTGTGCACTAAAAAAGAACACCCAAAAAGTTCACAAATGAAAAATAGACTTCGAAACTACCCACTTTTACGGCTCATTCACAGTGTCCCTGAATGAAAAATGGTTAAACAAAAATGTCAAGGAAAACGGATAACGGGGCATTGTTTGAAACAGTTCTAATAACTAAAACCATGAAAATTAAAATCGTAACTGATCCTTTTTTTTTTTATATTCGATTTTTAAAAAACTCATATTTGCGGGTTACTATTTTTTTTTTTTTTGAAAATACAGGGTAATCTGTAAATAAATTAATAGAAAAATGATATTGTTTTTGAAGTATATTTGGTACAAAAGCAGAAAAAATATTGTTTTCAGCAAGAAAGATATAAAAGTAAACCTTGATTTTAATTTTAAAAGTGCATGGAAGAAAATTCTACAAGTGCTTTAAATAAATTAATTTGGTACTGTCTGTTGTTCATTAAAAGATTGATTTTATACTTTTCCCAAAACTTAAGAAATTCTCGATGAAAAGCCTCGCCTGGCTGTTCCGACCACAACTTTAAACCTTCATCACCTTCTAAATTTTTAAGACATTCTTCTAAATGTTCAATAACTACATGTACTTCAAGTAGTGTCATAGTAAGGGTTGTTGCTTTGAAGAGTTTCTTAAGATTTTGTAAACTTTTGAAAATTTCATCAAAAGGGCAATTTCTTCTCACCGAAAAACACATTTCAACAATTTTGTTCATATTCTGTAAGACTGACACAAATGGCATAACTTCCAAAGAAGAGCAATTTTGAAGAACAACTTTGTCTAATAAGCCATCACAATTTCTTAAATGTTTTCGGCAGGTATTTCCCTCAAACAGTTCTTCTTAATAATTCTTTGATCCCAATTTAAGCTTTTGCGGCCAACTAGGTGCTCAGTTATTCCTAGAAGAGGAACTAAACCATCCCAAAAAACATGATTCAAAAACCCTTGTAAAAGGTGTAACTCTGGTAGAACACATTCTTGAATTACTTCCAAAAGTAACATGTTACACCTTTTACAAGGGTTCGTAAACCTGCCTAAAACTTTTTAGAAACTCTGATGGCTTATTAGACAAAGTTGTTCTTCAAAACTGTTCTCCTTTGGAAGTCTTCCGTTTGGAATCATTCAAAATATGCACCATTTTTTAATTGTAAACATTTTTTTGATATCGCAACCATAATACTACCTTTATTGGCCTCAGTAATCAGTAATTCAGGAATACATTTTTAAAAAATCAAAAAATCCCTCGTTCAATTCTTTTTCTAATAAGCTTTGTGGAACCCTAATATTTAAAGAAATTTACTTTTTGAAACTGATAGAAACTTTACTCGGGAATAATTTTGTACAATTTAGGAGATTTGATTTTAGTGTTGGAAGTGTTAATATTGAAGAGCAGTCGCCCGTGGTGATCAGCCCTTGGATAGTATTTGCACACAATCTTGATACATTCAATCAGGAATATCCGATAACCACAAAACGCGATGGTATGTGCATAATAGTGGATGTAATATTTCAAGATAATGTCCATTATATATTTTCAAATATTCGCTTAAAACAGAACATCACTTTCATGAAACTAGAAGTTACTTATCAGCAGTGATGAAAATTAAAAACATTGGCTAATGTAAATAAAAAGTTCTAAAATTACAGAAGCGCTTGATAATTAATTTGATGTAAATAATTTTGAAAATAATACTGACAGGGCTCAGATCGACTAGTAGGCTTGAAGAAAGTCGCATAAAATTACAAAAAAAGTCACATGACATTTTTAAAGATAATAAAAAAAACAGTGTCAAACTGAATGACTGCAATAATAAATAGATTTGTTTAGGAATACAGAGTACATCATTTTTAATGATTTTCAAATATCAGGCCTCGAACTCACTTGAGAAATTCAAAATAGTGTCAATAGTAGCATCAATTTTTCAAAATAGCAGCATAGTAGCAATATTTTTCAAATAATAAATCCAGGAGTTAACTATTTTTGAAATCTGGTATACAATATACATCTACCAAAAAACCGCGTGAAATCCTTTCGAATCTTTTAAAATACCCTAAAAGCTTTGAAATCTCTTGAAATCGTTTAAGAATCTCTGAAATCTGTTGAAATACTCTAAAAATTCCTGGAAAACTCGTCAATCTTTTTAAATCTCTTGAAATCCGTAAAAATCCCTTGGAACCTTTTAAATATCATTGATATCCTGGATACGTTTTTAAAATCCTTTAAAATTTTCCGAAATCCTAAGAAATTCTTTAGAAATCCTTTAAAATGTCGAAATCTCGTTAAATTCCTTAAAATCTTTTAAAAATCTTTTACCCTAAACTCTTAAAAATCCTTTAAAGTCCCTCGAAATTGATAAAATCCCTTAAACTTTGTTAAATTCCTAGTAGTCCTAAAGAAAACCGATTTCAATCCCGTAAAACATATTGAAATCTGTAATATCTTTCACAATTCCTCAAAAAATGATGAAATCTTTGGAATTCTCTGAAATCGCATAAAATCTAATAAAGCCTCTTGAAATCTCTCGAAACATTTGATATTTTATGAAATTCCATGAAATATTTTAGAATACCCTAAAAGCTTTAAAATCCTATGAAACTGTTAAAAGCTACTGAAATCTAAAAAAAATTCCTCAGAATCTTTTAATATACACTATACTCTTTATCTTTTGAAATTTTTAAAATCCCTTAAGGGGTTAGGGTCAGTCGCACGGCCAAAAAAAAACGATTTTTTTGAGAATTTTTTTTTGAAAACAGGTTTTATTAATTATTGACAAATGTTCTACAGTTCGAATAATACACACTTCAAGAAAATACAGTAATTTTTTGAGGTAAAAATATAGATAAACAAGCAATTTATAGCCAATCTGCCAGCAGAGGTCCAAAAAAAGCTGTTTTGAGATGCGCATGATATCTCCAGAAGGGCTTAACCGATCATTACCAAATTTTAACCAGTTATTTTTAACATAATTTTGAAGTATTTGAACAACCGATATTCTAATTTATGTATATATTTTTTTTTAACCGAGAACGGCCATTTTCTTGAAAATTAAAATTTTGACTCAATTCTCCGTTCAAATACTTTAAAATTATGTTTAAAAAAACTGGTTAAAATTTGGTAATGATCGGTTAAGACGTTCTGGAGATATCGTGCGCACCGCAAAACACCTTTTTTTGGACCTTTGCTGGCAGATTGGCTATAAATTGCTTATTTATCGATATTTTTACCTTAAAAAATTACTGTAACTTCTTGAAATGTGTATGATTCGAACTGTCGAACATTTGTTAATAAGTAATAAAACCTGTTTTCAAAAAAAAATTCTCAAAGAAATCGTTTTTTTTTTTGGCTCTGCGACTAACCCTAACCCCTTAAATCTTGTACAATTCTAAGAAATCATTTGAGACCCGCACAACATCTTATAATCTTTATCCTTTTAAATTCTTAAAAAAAATTGAAATCTTCGAAATCCTCTGAGACCCCATAAACTCCCATGAATTCCGTAGAAATCCCCAGAAGTCCTTTTGAGTTTCATTTCATTTCATTAACTCCCTGAAATTTCTTGAAATCCTTTAATTAACCATTTCAAATCCCTTTTAATTATTGAAATATTTTGAAATTTCTTGGAATCTTGTAAAATAATCTAAAATATTTCAAATCCTTTGAAATCTAGTAAAATTTTTTAAAACTTTCAGCTCCTTGGAGATCCTATAACACCGCTAAGGTCTGGTAAAATCCCTACAAACCCCTTGAAATACTATGAAATCCTATTAATTATCTTGAAATTTATGATATCTGTTAAAATTTCTACAAAAATTTCAGATAAATCTTCGTGAAATCTCTTAAAATCCCTTGAAATCTTTTTAAATACTTTGAAAGCTTTAAAACCCTATACAATTCTTTCAAACTCTTTGAAATCTCTTTAAATGTTTTGAAAATTTTTGAAATTGAAGAAGCTTGAAAATTTGTTTAAAGGCAAAGTGACAAAGTACTTGCATTAGCGAGAAATTTAAGAAAATAGAAGCATTAGTGTCATTTTTTCAAAAATAGAAGCAAAATAGTTGCATCCTTTAAAAAAAGTGTCAAAAAGTGTTATGACAATCTTTTACCAATAATCATTCAGCTTGAAGGATTTGAAATCTGGATATAAATAATTTCTTTCCAAACTGTTAAACTTGACTGCTTGGATTATTTTTAAATGAGAGAAGTTTATAATTTACATCAATTTTGAACTTCCAGAACATTCATTTTGAACACTTTAAACTTAAAGTTACTCCACAATTAAAGGTTTATATTTGAGACTGTATAATTTGAATATGAATGTATTCATTTTTTAATAATTGAACTTGAAATTAATCGATTTTAAACGTTTTCGACTTGAAAATGTCCATCTTGCAATTTGAAAAAATAAAAGCTTTCAATAAGGATTCCCGCAAATAGAAATTGTTCAATTTCAATCCTTCTTAATTTTAGATTGTGTGATTATGAAGCTTCAATAAGAAATTATTCAATTTTTAATGTTCTGAGTTAAAATGGTAAGATATTTTATAGTTTTGTATTTTACTACTATAAATCTCAATTTAAATAACATTGAAACTAAGTAGCGAACTTCTGAGAAAAATGGAAAAAGACGATTAATCTCATTTTTTCTTAAAAAAGTCGCAAAAAGTCTCACGATCCGAGCCCTGTACTGAGTGTTCTTGAGTTTGATTACAAATTATGGGTGGGGTACTGCAATATTTAGCCAGGGAGGCAATCTTTTCCTTCGGTGGACCTTATCCTCTTTCTGCTTGACTCCTGAAGCTTTAATCATATCCTTGAGGTAATTAGCAGTTACGAGCGGTCCGAGAGGGATTATGTTTCCAGTTTAAGGACCACCACCTCAGTTCAGCTTCAGTTAACGCTACGATAATTAATTAGCTCAGCAAGCCTCTAATCAGACGCGTTCTGATTGGTAAACGCGTTTCCACAAACACGATCTTAATTCATGTCTGCAAAGGATCCCTTCTTCAGACGCTGCTTTCTGGGTTTAATTAAATGTCCTTTTGCGATTATCGTTAATCATCGAAATCGAAAACTTTAAGAGTTGGTGAATTTTCTTTAGGAAATAAGAACTTTCGAGTGGTTGAACTGCCATCTAGTGGCAGCTTTGGCGTTCTGAAGTGGAGCATGAATCGACGCCATATTGAAAATATTCAAACTCTAGGTTCCAGACAACTTGAACGCTATTGGAGATATTTTAATGTTCCAGGGTTCATTTTGAAATTGATGTTGAAATTCTCTACCCATTTCTTACAAAAATATTGTTAAGTCGACTCTGAATGACGGATGAGTATTGAGTAATCGATCACGGTAGCAATTGATGCTAAGGGAGCAACATTTGGCAATCCTCCAGCTCGTTTGCTACATCCAAGATGAGAATCGTGAGCCGACTTTAGACTGAGATTGCTAATGCTGAGTACATCGGATTTTCGCGTCTTTGTTCGCCTACGCTGAGATTTCCTTTCAGAAAGAAAAACGAAAAAGAAACGAATTGGGATTCAACGCATTTCATTAATCCCATTCCTATAGCTTCTACTATTCAGGAAGTAATTGTTTCTATTTCAACGAGAAAACGTCACTCTTACAATTCTACGATTTCAGATTCTTTAGTATTGTATAGTAACAACTTTAATCGTAATTTTTAGAATAAAAAGGGTGAAGAGGAGGTTGAAAACCGTGTGTTCCAAATCGACACTTTGTCAATAATGATCTTACCATTCCACCTTTCAATGTCGATGGAAATCGACAGGATTGGTAGTGATTGAAGCGGACTGCTCCAACGCATTAACGCAATCTCATTTAAATTACGGCATCGGCGCGTCGTCGACAACGGTATCGTTTTCCGCCGTAATTCGACAGAGTTAAACGTGACTAGACTCGATGGATGTCCTTCCAATGGATCCAGGAATTGCGTACTTCACGTGGATATTTGAAAGACGTAATTCCATTATCACAATTTGCATGATTACAGTTGTGAATGGTTCATTTTAATTTTAAAAAAATTTCACTGAATGAGAGAAATATCAAAATTAGGGAATATAACATAATAGTATATTACATAACGAGGGAGGCACGCGCGAACTGTAGATGAGTGCTGAAAACATTCCCGAACCGTAGAAATTTGGTCAAATCTCCCCCCTCCCCTCCCGGACATACACGACACTTTTTTAACACTCCTTATTCGAGTCGGGATAAAAGGGCCGTAAAATAAACAAAACCAGTAAAACATGCAACAGGT
>JAUMHM010000085.1:2916098-2941844 GCA_032362435.1 Melikaiella ostensackeni
TCTCCTTTTTACGATTGATATTATTTATTTTAGTATCCGACTTGACCGGCATATCGTCCGCTGCAATACATTCGTAGCCGAGGAGGCACGTGTATCGGGCAGCGTTAAGATTTCCGCTTGCAATCTAAAACATTCATAATTTTTTAACCATTAATCCGACTGATGAAGAACAGGGTTTTTCGAATTTTTTTAGTAAATACATAAAAAATCGTAAAATATTCCAGACAAAAGTTGAAAATCTCATAAAAGCACACATTTTCGGTCCTATCCATTTTTAGCCTACGAGTAATAGTTTTCGAGATATTCGGACTTGAAAATATGAAATCACAAAAATTTCATATTTCTTCAAGTATTTTTTTGATCAGTCATATGGGTTCCCTCCGCCCTTTACGAAATGTTGAGAGGGGGTAGCGGTGTGACCCAAACTATTTCTGTGACCAGTCACAGGGATGCCTTCCCGCCCCTAAGAAATGTTGGAAAGGGGTAGGAATGCGGCCTACATTATTTCTGTGACCAGTCACAGGGATGCATTCCCACCCTCTCACTAGACGTTGGAAAGAGGTAGGGGTGTGACCTAAACTATTTCTGTGACCAGTCACAGGGGTGCCTTCCCGTCCCCACGAAGTGTTGGAAAAGAGGTGTGTTGTAACTTGAACTATTTCTGTAGCCGGGACACGGCTGCTTCCCCGCCCCTCACGAGATTTTAGGAAGAGGTAGCGGTGTGACCTAAACTCTTTCTATGACCAGTCGCAGGGGTTCCTTCCTGCACTCCAGATGCTCAAGAATAATAAAGACGCACCCGAAAGCGCGAACGCTTAAGAAAGACCCAACCCCTATCGTGTTCCGCCTTGTTACAACTTTTAATTTTTGTCTACCTTTTTCTGTAAAATTATCATCTTTACAGTAAAAAGTAATAGAATATAAAATGTGCATTTCCATGAGATCTACAACTTTCGTCTGAAATATTTTCCGAAATTCCCATTATTTACGGAAATAAAATTTAAAAACCATGATTTTGTGATTGTTTAAAATGGTTTTTGCCATGAAAATTAAATTCGCGCCAATTTCCACTATTATATTTATTATTATATTATCGACGTTTTTCTTTTTTAAATAGTTCAAGAAGACTTAGACACGTAATTAAGTATTAATAAAATCGAAAAATTCCGAAAATTGGCTAAGTCAGCGTGAGTTGAAGTGAAAAAAAATTGAAATTATTTGTATTTGTACAATCGACTTTTTACCAATTACACTCATCTGTCGATCTAAGGCACCTCGGCTTATGTCCTTCCTAGAAAGTCTGCGAGCTCGCACTCCTTGACAAGGGGTCGAAGACGGCGATAGAGAGGATTCCCACCGCCTCGCATTCGTTGATACGAGGGTCGAAGGACCGAGAGGGAGGGGCGCCGAGCTCAGCGGAGTTACGCAGTACCTTCTGACTGTTTACATCGTCGAAATTCTTGGAAGAACCTCGCGGTCAAAATAGGCAACTCTTGATACTGGACTTGAACGTGGAGTCGAGTGTACTTCAAAAACTACAAAACCTAGAAAATTTTGAAAAAGGAAAAAAACACGCGCCGTGAAATTTTCTGCAAGTATCAGTCCAATACTTCTCAGGCTGAATCCACGCGTAGCCCCTTTTGATCGGGAGCAGTTCAATTGATGTCCCCCTTTGGAAATGTAAGAGTTGAGTGGTCAGTCTGGCATAACTTTTGGCCTTGCTTTTGGCTAGGGTCGTGGTCGCTGTCAGCTTAACAAGAGGAGAAAAACAGCCGGTATTATGAAAGCAAACAAAATATCATAGCGTAACGGGGCAGTGGATAGGAGACACTGGGTGAATCCTGAACCAGGAAAACTCAACCGAGCGGTCGAGCAAACAATGACGGCTTACCAGTATTGTTCCCCGAGTAATTGAATCCAGCCTACCCTCTAGTTCTCCTCGGCCTCCCAATGCTTGGTCGAGTCCTCTTCTGGTCTTCTCTATTCTCCTCTGCTCTCTTTAGAGCTACTCTTTCCCTTCCACCCCCGACCCTTCTGGTTTCTCACCGTCACCCCTTGACTACTTTGGTCCCGAGCTAGAGGACTAGACCAATCACGGTAATGTCACTGTTCGTGAAAATTATAGCCCGCTCCACCGACACAAAGTGTACTCGATTACTGCTACTTATTGCACCATTAACTCCAACTCTTACCGGGGAATCCGGCCAAAGAAATATTAAATGTCCTGAGAGAGTGAGATTACTTTTTCTTTCGCATCTCAGCCTCCCTTATCCAGGACCATTTCTTGCCTCTGGGTTATTCATACGACTTGAATTGCCATTTTTTTATGCTACTATATTACGGGGCTCATGGAATTCAGTTTGTGAATTGAAATTCATTCATTGAGGAAAGAGTAGGGAAAATGGGGCCGATATGACAGGGTGGGGCAAAATAAAAGTCGCAGATAAGGCGTTTATTTGAAAACTTGAGAATGACAATTGGATAAGGACCATTTGGATTTTCCACTCTCAAACACAAAACATTTTGAAAAAATGTTTTTACCTCCTTGAAACTTTGTGAATAATGGCCTCATACTTACGTAAACCACTTAGATTTTCCACCCTTAAACACAGAAAATTAAAAAAAAAATTGTTCTACCTCCCTGAAACTTTGTAAATAATGGCCTCATACTTACGTAAAATTAATTTTTCACCGTTGAGCTTTCTAATGTTCTCGTAACATGATTCTTGTACTTTATTTATTTATTTTTAATCTTATTTAAAGTGCAAAAAATCGCTTTTAAAAATTAAAATTTCTCATAGCATTTACATTGTTCTCCTCACAGGCAAATTTTGTTGAAAATTCGTCTCTTTTGGTTGAATTTAACTATTTTTTGTTTTCAAATTCAAATCTTGTTTGGCCTCGTGTTTCGCTGGAATATCAACTATTACATGTTTCGTTGGGAATTCATCTATTTGGTGGAAAATTCATGTATTTTGTTTGAAATTCGTCTTCTGTGGTTGAACTCAAATATTTTTTATTTCAAATTTTTAGTTGAAAATTCAACATTGTGGTAGAAAATTAACTTTTTTGTTGCAAATTCATATTTTTGGTTGAAAATTCAATTATTTTGGTATAAAAATCAACTGTTTGGTCAAAAATTAAACTATTTATTTGGTCGAAAATTAATTTTTTTGTTAAAAAATCATATTTTTGGGTTGAAAATTCAACTCTTTACAGATAATTCGTCTTTTTGACTTCAAAATTCAACAATTTTGTTGAAAATTAACGTATTTTGTTTAGAAATTATCTTTCTTGGTTAAATATTAATCTTCTTGGTCGAAAATTCATTTTGTTGGTTAAAAATCTAATTATTTGGTCAAAAATTCATCTTTCTTGGTTGAAAATTTAACTACTTGGTTGAAAGTTGAACTGCTCTGTTAAAAATTGATCTTGTCTTCAAGATTCACCTCTTTGGTTAAAGATAAAATTATTTTGTTGAAAATTCGTTGTTTATTCGGTTAAAAATTAATTTTCTATCTGCAAATTTAACTATTCCGTTTTTGGTTGAAACTTTATCATTTGTGAGTTTAAAATTCAACTAATTGGTACAAAGTTCATGTGTTTTTTTAAAAATACGCCTTTTTGGGTAGAAAATTAACATTGTTTGTTGAAAATTCATCTTTTTGGTTAAGAATTACACTATTTGGTTTAAAATTCATCTTTTTTGGTTGAGCTCAAGTATTTGGTTGAAAATTTATCTTTCATGATTAAAAATTAACTTTCTTGTTAAAAATTCATCTTTTGCGGTTTAAAAGATAACTGTTTTCTATAACATTCGAATTTTAGCTTGAAAACTTAACTCTTTTGTTGAAAATTCGTCCTTTTGGGTAGAAATTTAATCTTCTTTGTTGAAAATAACTTATCTGTTTGGTTGAGGATTAAACTATTTTGTTAAAAATTCTTTTTTTCCGTTCAATTCAACTGCTTGAAAATTTGTTTTTTTTTTGTTGTAAAATAATTTTTTAAACTGAAAATTTAAGTATTTCACTTTTGGTTCAAAACTTACGTTTTTTATTTGCAAATTCAATAATTTGGTTGAAAATCCATATATTTGTTAGAAATTCGTCTTTTAGCAGAAAATTCTTCTTTTTGGTTGAAAATTCATCTTTGTATGCTAAAAATGCAGCTACCTGCTTCATAATTCAACTATTTTGTTAAAATCATCTTTTTTGGTTGAAAGTTCAACTGCATTCGAAAAATTTCGTCATTTTCGCTTGAAAATTTAACTAGTTGGTTCAAAGTTCAACTATTTTGTTGAAGACTTGTCTCTTTTGTTTGAAAGTTCAACAGTTTGGTTGTTAATGCAACGGCTTAATTGAAAATTAATTTTTTCGGGTTGAGAATTCGTCTTTTTTGTGTTAAAAATTCATATGTTTTAGTGCTTTGGACTGTGAAGTCTGATATTTTACTATTTTTAATTATTCATGATTTATTACCAAAGGCATATTGGCAACCAAACTCACTAAAAACGCGAAATAACGTAGAATAAACGTGAAATCCGTATTTAGCTAAGAGCTACGTTACTTTCGGGGAAGGGGGGGGGGGTAATAAAAAAACTACGATTTTGACAATGACCAAAAATTCGGAATAAATCCCAAATTCAGATTATTTTATTCTTTAATTGGAAATTAATTCACACAGATTTCAAGTTATGACACAAAACTAAAGTCATTGTATCCAATCAATGATTCCATCCCAAATTATGTTGTATCTAGCGAGATCTCTTTTTAAATTTATAGCTTTGTTACCTTCTCTCTTTATAAAAATCCTGTCCATGAACTCTCTCTTTTCTTGGTTTTTCGTTATACAAAATCAATTTTATAATTCATAATCAAGTTACATTTGAAATGAACTCTATATATCATATGTAAGTCCAATTTTCTTAACATTGATTTCAAGATACTTGAGATTTTTCTTGAATACATTAGGCACAGGTGTCAGGAAGTAAAAAAAAGTTGAGGTACGAGGCCGACGAAAACTACAAAGGTAGAATGGTGGATTATGAATCGAAAAAACAGAATATGTTTGTTTCCAATTCATAACGGTTCATCTGTACGAGAATAGGTTAATTTTTTAATTTTAATTTTTCCATATTGTATTACGTAAGTACGTGAAAGCGAACCATGCATGTATATAATAATATGTATATGTATACGTGTGTAAGTGTGTGTTGCATCAATTTTAGCATTTTTAATATTTTATATATAATATTACAGCTCATTATGCTGAAGAGGTTTCTAAGAGAGCTAGGCTCTTGTAAGATTTGTGCACCCACGATATCTTAAAGTTTGATATTGAAAAAGACCTCGTGAAACAGAAAAGGCCCGTGGTCCGGGGCAAAGCAGAAGATATTTCAAACGACGTACTGGGTAGACGAAATTTAGTTGATAATTATCCGGTAAAGGTTATGGCTGACGGTGGACAGGGATTTTTAAACATCTGCATGTCGGTGATTCCAGAAAATTATGTCACTGAATATCTAGGACATTCGAATCAAGAAGGCCCATCTGCAAAAAAAAAAAGAAAAGTAAAAAAATGGACGAGTGTGCATAAGCTGATCATGTTGTCGATCATGCCTCGAATCAAAGAGACGTATGATAAATTGAAAGTATTATTTGATCTTATAAAGATCAATGACATTTCGATGAAATTTGTCTCCCATTTCAAGCTCATACTTCTGGTTAATGGACAGCAAACGGCTACATCTGCATTTCCTTGTTCTTATTGTTTTGTAACCTTAAAAGTTTTACGAGATCGCAAGGAACTAGAAAGTGGAATTGCTGAATCAACAACGAATTGCGGAGAGGATACAATGGTTGATGAATGTTTTAAGAGCAAAACGTACGGTGACCTGCGCAATGATCATGTACAATTTAAATCCCTTGGAGGTGAGAAAAAAATTGGTTGCGTAGAGTAGGAGTACCGTAAATACGTCTTTGTTCAGTGATAATGACAATATTAAAGTAATTACAAAAAGTTTTATCCCAGAGCTTCACCTACTGTAAGGGTTCGTGAATCATATTTTCTGGAATGGTCTTGTGCCGCTTCTATGCAGAGAAAAATATGAGCTCAGAGTCTTAATTTGGTTTTAAAAAATTATCACGGTGACGCGTTTGAAGCAAACGCGTGCAGAAAATTACTTGAAGAATCAGGTAAATTATTAGATCGTAAAATCTGTCAGGACATCGGCGGGCCGTTGCCGCTTTTATCATTCGTCGCAGCTTTCAAAGCCACGGACAAAATTGTTTAATCTTGTTTCGGAGAGGAGAGGGTCCACTCAGATTTGAAACAGCATGTAAATGATCTAAAAAAAGCTCTCCCCACTATTAATGTGTCGGAGACTCTCAAAATTCATGTTATATTAAGTCATATTGAAGAATTACTTTAATTTTTGAACGGAAAGGAAGGTTTCTGTTTGTGGTCTGAGCAGGCTGGCGAATCTATTCATCACGAGTTCATAAACTTTTGGGATAGGCGAAAAATAAACAATATGCACAATCCCGATTATCCAGTCCAGTTGAAAGCAGCTGTTGTCGATTTTTCTTCTAAACACATTTAGTTTATATATGTAGTTTATACAATATGCATATATTTTGTAATGTTATCATCTATTTCATCCTATGTAATGTATTTATTGAGAAACGGAATAAATTTACAGCAATTAGGCTGAAATTGATGCAACACACACACTTACACGCGTATACATATACGTATTATTATATGCAAGCATGGTTTGCCTTCACGTACTTACGTAATATAAAATGGAAAATGAAAATGAAAAAATTAGCCGATTCTCGTCAACATATACCGCTATGATTTGGGACCAAACATATTCTGTTTTTTGGATACATACTCCACTATTATACTTTTGTAGTTTTCGTCGGCATCCTATCTCAACTATTTTTTACTTCCTGGCACATGTGTATGACGACCGTATTAAATATATTGTTTCTGTTCTGATTATTACCTTTGCTCTTAATTTGAACAATAATTCTGTTACGCATATGCTTTTCAACAGTAAACTGTTATCTTGGATGTATACTATTGAATACATTAAGTAGGATATCTGCGTTTTATGCATGTCAAGATAATACAGAATCATCAACATATCTTGCATAAAAGTCCAACTCAAAATTGATTCTGTCAAAAACTTCGTTTTCCAAATCTTCCATCACAATTTCAGCAATAATTAGAGACAAGACTGAGCCTACTGGAATTCCAAATTTTAGTTTATATAAAGTACCTTTGAATTTAAAATAAACGGAATAGAAAACATATTCATTATCATCAAGAAGTTGTTTTTTCGCAATCTTAGTATGATGTTTGATCACATCCCATCTATTTTCAATAGCAAGTTTAACTCTTTCTTATAGAATGTTAGGAAATATGTCTATTACATCCAAGGGGACAAAAATGTGATTTGTTGGTATTTTAACATTATCGATTAATTTTAGAAAGGCAGGATTATTATTAGATGATCTTGCTGAAAGGGTAACTGATTCTTTGATGATTTTACTGAGTTCTTCCAATTTTCTCGTGGGTGAACTTGATGTTGAAATAACCGGTCGTAGAGGAAATTCTGCTTTATGAGCTTTTATTAGGCCATAGGCAAGAGATAGATTTGTGTGAATTGTGTTAATGTCGCACTTTTTGATATTGTTTTCCAAACACATTTGAAGTCTTAATCTCTCTAGAATTTTAGATGTACCTTTTTGAATCATTTTTATAGGATCATTTGGAATAACTGCAAAACTTTCTTTATCATTCAAAATATGCATAATTTTTTTTTATTATAAACATCTTTCAATATTGCAACTGTAATACCTCCTTTATCAGCTGTAGTAGTCACTACTTCAGGATGACGTTTAAAAAAAAAATGTTTTAAATAATCTTTCACTTAATTCTTCTTTTAATAAGGTTTGTGGAGCACCGTATTTCATAATTGATGGAAAAACATGAGAGTTGAGTTTTTTGCTTACTGTGCGACGAGACGGGTTTCGAAGATACCACAGCGGGAAAGTGCGCTGTTTTAAGCGGAATCGTCTACGGAATTATTCATTATTACCCACCCTCAACGTGCACGTATTTCTTTCTCAGTTTCTCTCATTTGGTGCCCGTTCGCAAAACTCGAGACACCTCGCTGCTTACCTAGACGCCGCAGAGGGCTTTTACGTATATTATAACTATATATGTGTACGTTAAACATAATATGTGTATATATGTATATAACGAAACAGAGTCGGATTTCAGGAAAAGTTGAATGGTTAAATATTCATGCGACCACAGCGCCATAGCACGTAGCTGGCGTGTTGAGAACGAGCAGAGGGATTTTTCGCGGTTCAGGGGAATGAGAAGAACCGAAACTGACCAACCATCCGCGGTGACGGATTAGTTCGTACAAATTATTCAGATTTTCTTTTGTTTCGTTAGCCCGATATCGAGCGACAAAGCACTTTTTAAGATAAACCCTTTTAAACCGTTTGGTCAAGGTTTATGAAGAGCTGTGCTACGCAAATGGGATTTAAAAGAGCGAAAGAGATACTGGGATAGATCGGTGCTAATCAAAGGTAGTCTAGTGGAAAGATTTTTCGCTATTAGGCCAATTTAAAGGTTTCTAATTTTTACACTTTATGGAATTAATGTGTCAGGAATTTCCTTAAAAGTCGTGATTTGTTTGTAATGAAATAGTATACTACGTTAACTAGTAAATTTACGATAATTAGTAAAACATTGGAGAATTCCCAGTTTGATGTTGCAAACTTTTAATGAAGATTGTCAGATTGTCACACCTACTCTTGTCTATGAATACGAAATTTGTAGCTAACTTCCTATGCATATTTTCAGTCTGGGAAGAAATTTGAATCTTAATTAAGCTTCTCTGTTGTAACTTCCATCGCATTCCTTCATAGAACAAAAAATAATTGAAGAACTTAATGAATTACGTTATAATACTATTATATAACGTAATTAAGAATATTAACTTTTCCTTTTGATGCATCGAACCATTTTTCTCGAATTAGATTCTTGTCGCATTCTTTCAAAGTTAAAAAATTGAAAGTAGATGTTTTTTGTACACAAAGAAGGTTGGAGAGAAAAATATCTATCTAACACAATGAAAACACTAATTAACACAAAAATCGAGAGTTTTCGAAATTTCCAATTCAAGTCTCCTTTCTACAATCATTTGGAACTTCACCGTTCTCAGCATACATATTCATAAATTCTCTCAGCCACACAAATATCCACCACCACCACTCCTAAGCATTCCAGCGGTGATACTATCCACACCAGCAGCCTTACCATTCTTTAGTTTCTTAATTACGGATATAATGTCGCGGTTGTCGATTCTTCTTTCGCCACCTATTACGGGATTGTCTAATGTATCCTCTTCTGTGTCATAGTTGTTATCATCCATAGCTTGACCTTCTTAAAATTTCTTGAAAAAAATCACTCATACAGTCTTTCCCTTAGTCCGTGTCCCATACCATTCCACCATCAACATTCTTAACTCCGACTAACTCAGTGTTAGTACTTCCTTTCCTGATCATCGTAACCCTTTTTCTGTAACCGCAGTACCGCACCTTCAGATTGGCTTCTATTTCGAAAGTGTACAATAGGGCGGAGCGAAAAAAAAACATTTTTTTCTTTTAAATTTGGAGGCGATCAAAAAGTTGTAGTTTGATACCCGGATCTCCCACAAAAAGTTATAAGTAAAAGAAATATATCTTGTGTTCGCGCTTCCAAGATGAAGCTCAAAATAACGGAAAATAGCGGTTTTTTTGTTATTTTGGTACGAAGTCTATTTTTTAATAGATGAAAAGAGTTTTTAAAATCAGTATTTACAACTATAATTAACCTCCGAAAACTTTGCAGTAATAAAAAATGCAGATTCATCGTAAATTGTCGATAAACTTGGAAAAAAGGAGAAAAATCATGTTTTTACTTGGGTAAATGATACTTTTCTTATTGGTGACGATTTTTTGTCGATGGAAAGGGTTTTAAAACTTGGTACTTACAACCCATAATTTTTACACATCATAAATTGTCATTCAATATTGATTACTTATTTTAAATCATGACTTTTCACTATTTTACTTGAGAAATAAATGTTGAGAATTCAAATTTTCGGATTTAAAAGTCAAGATGTTTTCAAATTATTCGACTTTTTAGCTTGAAAGCTGAACTGTTTTGTTGAAAAATTCGTCTTTTTAGGATTAAAATTCATCTTTTCGGAAATAAGTCAATTTTTATATTTTTATTGTATTATATGTTTATTTTTTCATTATTATTTCAATAATTCATTGATTTCAATAATAATAATTTGTTTATATATTACTAAATAATTAAAAGTTTATCTTTTTTGATTAAAAATATATTTTTTCTGATAATCCTACTCTTCAGGTTGAAAATTCACCTTTCAAAAAATTTACTTTGTCTTGAAAATTCAACTATTTTGTTGAAAATTTGTCTTCTTTGCTTGAAAGTTCAACTATTTGGTTGTTAACTATTTCACGGTTGAAAAATATTTTCTTGGTGAAAATTGGAATTTTGAAAGTTGAAAATTTTAATATCTCATGAAAAATTGGTCTTCTTGGCGTGGAAATTTAACTGTTTAATTGTAAATGCATCTGTTTTTGTTTGAAGTTAAATCTTTCTGCTTGAAAATTCAACTATTTGGTTGAAAATTCACCTTTCTTGATTGAAATTTGTTGTTTTTGTTAAAAATTCATCTTTTTAGGATTAAAAGTCAACTGTTTTCTAAAAAAAAGTCATCATTTTTGATAAAAAACGTCTCTTTCTTGGTTGATAATTCAACATTTCAGGTTAAAAATTCAAAAGTCTTCAATAGAATTCGTCTCTTTTGTTTGAAGTTTCAACTATTCAGTCGTTAAAGCAATTGTTTGGTTGAAAATTATTATTTTTTTTTTAGAAATGCATTGAAATTGCGTTGAATTGCGTAGAAATTGGTTGAAACTTCATCTTTCTTGGTTGAAAATTCATCTTTCCTGGTTAAAAATAACTTTTTTGCTAAAAATTCAGATCTTTAAGGTCGAAAATTCAACTCTCTTCTAAAAAATTTGAAAATCATGACTTTATATAATTTATTTAAATTCAGTGATAATTTACGATATATCAGAATTTGTTTATTGATGTATAGCTTTGAGAGGGTAATTATAGGTGTAAGTTTTGACTTTTGGAACCCTTTACGTCAATGAAAAAATTATTATTAATAAGAAAAATATTAATCAAGTAAAAATGGGGTTTTTCTCTTTTTTTCAACTTTAATAACAATTTACGATAAATCTGCATTTTTTTATTACTGCAAAGTTTTCGGAGGAAAATTATAGTTGTAAGTACTAATTTTTAGAAACCCTTTCATCTATTAAAATATGGATTTCATACCAAAATAACAAAAAATTGGCTATCATTCGTTACTTTAAGCTTTATCGTAGATGCGCGAACATATGATATATTTCTTTTTATCTGTAACTTTTTGTGGGGAATCCGGGTACCAACCTACAACTTTTGGAGCCTCTCCGAATTTGAAGAAGAAATAAAAAAAAATTTTCGCTCCGCCCTAGTATACAATGTACCTTTTATTTGGAGATTTTAGAATTTTGAAACAAGCCTTTGAAATTTTACTGTTATGAGTCTTTGAATTTAAAATTCTTCAATTTTCATTTATTTTTTATTTTAAATGCAGAAGAGTTCTAGTATGAATAGTTTGATTGAAATTAAGTTTTAAAGGCTCGAATTTAAAAATTTAAATACTCGTAGATATTTGGTGAAAACCAGCATTTTTTCTGAGATTGTAGTGGCGACTCTTATACTTACTTTTCTGGAACCCTCTTGCGTGAAGAAAAAGTCACTGAGGAAAAAAAGCAACTTAACCAAAAGATCGTAAGGGTAGAGAGCTCCTGAACAGAGAATTAGAAGAGTGTATTTAAGCTTAGAGAAGAGCATTTTCCTTCAGGATTATTGGCCCCCTGCGTGAAAAGAAGACGAGAAGAGAAGCGTTGGCATCGACTAGGAGAAGGTGGAAGCAGTTAATCTTCCCGGTCCCCTAGGTGATGGAGAATCCGCCAATTAGTTCGTATCTACTGCATTGTCTTCTAAGTCCGCTCAAGCTTCACACCTTTTCTGGTTTACAGATCGTGATTTATGCAGGATGTTCCATTTCAAGCCTCTGAATGCTTAATAAAAAAACTGACAGGCAAAAAAGTTTTAAAACATCTGAGGATATATATTCCGCGAAGTATAGGACAGTCGTTTAATAAGTACGGTAAATTTCCCGCTAGATGGAGCCAAAATAAACTTTGTAGTATATGGCCAAGAAATAGATCTCTTCAAACTAATCTTTACCAAGCTTCAGCTAAAACAGACGCTTAGTTTGCGTTTGGCATACGTTTGTGGTGAGCTTGTCAGTAGTTTTCGAAAAAATGGAGAGAGAAGAGTTCCGTGCAGTGAGAAAAAAATTTGTATTTTAAAAATTGGACCGCCACGCAGATCAAAGCAGAGTTAGAAGAAGTCGAAGCAGTGGGTACTGCCTGGTGAAAGTGCGCCAAAGAGGGCGAAGACTGTTTTGACAGTTAGGAAGGTGATGGCTACAGTATTTCGGGATTCCCAAGGAACTATCCTCGTTGATTATTTTGAGAAAGATAAACCTATAACAGGAACGTACTATGCATCATTATTGGACCGTTTGAAAGCCGAGCTACAGAAAAAAAGGCCACGATTGGCGCACAAAAAAGTGCTGTTTCATCACGACAACGCACCGGCTCACATCTCCGCAATTTCAATGGCAAAAATACACGAACTGGCCTTCGCATTGGTTCCTCATCCATTCTCTTCTCCAGACTTAGTTCCCTGCGACTTCTATTTATTCCCCGACTTGAAGACATGGCTCGATGGGAAGAGATTCTCGTTTAGTGAAGATGCAATCGATGCCGTAAATGCGTATTTCGCAGACCTCGAGAAATCTTACTTTTCTGAAGGGATGAAAAAATTGAAATCTCGCTGGATTATGTTCAGAAAGAAAGGCAAACTTTTCAACAACAAAAAAAATTTACTTGCTTATTACCAAACTTATCAAACGAACCTCGTGTTATTCAGTCAGAAAAATTGTAAAGTCTTCGAATCTCGTAAAATCGTTTTGATTGATTGATTCTGAGGTTGAGTGTATACGTTCAATATATATTTATATATTTTTACATTTTATATTTGATTTATATTTAATTATAATTTTTTTTTGCAAACAGACGGAAAGAAGAAATGTTTAACTTGAATTAACTTAAAAGGCTTTAGCTCCTTGAAATTTCAAGTAAAAGTATTGCATTTTGCACAAAATAGATGAATTTTTATCCTAATAGATGAATGTTCAACCAAAAAGATGAATTTTCAACCAAATAGTTGAATTCAAGCAAAAAACACGATGTTTCAACGGGAATTTTTAAAAAGATGAATTTACAACAAAACATTTAAATTTTTAACCAAAAAAAATGAATTTTCATCTTGATAGATGAATCTTCAATAAAAAAAGGATTCTTTAACAAAGTAGTTTCACTTGCAGCCATGTAGTTAAATTTTCAACCAAAAAAGATTAATTCTCAACGAAATAGCTGAATCCATAACCGAAACAGATTAATTTTCTATCAAAAAAGGCAAATTTTCAACAAAACACTTGAATTTTCAACCAGATAAATGAATTTCCAATCATAAAGATTATATTCTTGCTAAAAAAGACAAATTTTAAGCAAAATACATAAATTATCAACCAAATAGTTGAATTTTCTACGAAGAAGATTATAGTTCTGCCAAAATGACGAATTTTTCACAAAATACGTAAACTTTCAACAAAATTGTTAAATTTTCAACAATAAGATTAAGAAGAATATGAGGAAGAATATGAAGATGAATTTCCAATAAAAAAGTGAATTTTTAACAAAGTAGTTCATCCTTTAACCGAACAGTTGAATTTTTAAGCAAAAAGTATGAATTCTCAACGAAAAATGTAATAGTTGATATTTTAACTAAAATGATTTTAATTTAAAATCAAAAACAGTTGAATTCAACCAAAAACGACGAATTTTCAACAAAATAGTTGAATACTCAACCGAAACAGATAAATTTTCTACCAAAATGGCGATTTTTTAATAAAACACTTGAATTTTCAACTAGATAGTTGAATTTTCAACCATAAAGATTATATTTCTGCTAGAAAAGACTAATTTTAAACAAAATACATGAATTTTCAACGAAGAAGATTATATTTCTGCCAAAAGTGACGAATTTTTCACAAAATACGTAAACGTTCAATCAAATTGTTGAATTTCCAACAATAAAATTAAAAAGAATATGATGAAGAATATGAAGATGAATTTCCAATAAAAAGTAAATTTTTAACAAAGTAGTCCATCCCTCAACCAAGTAGTTGAATTTTCAAGCAAAAAGTATGAATTCTCAAAAAAAATGTAATAGTTGATACTTTTAATTAAAACGATTTTAATTTTAAATCAAAAACAGTTTAATTCAACCAAAAATGACAAATTTTCAACAAAATAGTTGAATACTCAACCGAAACAGATGAATTTTCACCCAAAAAGAATTAACTTTTAAAGAAAAATACTTGGATTTTCGCATTGGGTTATTAATTCAGATCGCATTCAAGGGAAAAAACGCGAAGAAGTGGTTGAGAGGGGAATAGAGGAAAGACCGTGAAGCATGCGATAAATAAATAGGAATTTTGATAATTTATAGACTAAAGAAAAATAGTTCATGGAAACATTAAAGTTTATTTTTAATACTTTAAAAATATGTCAGAAAACTGGAAATTTTCTCTTCCAAAAAAATGTTGGTAAGATTCTACGTTTATTTAGTTAATTGAATTTACATGTATGTTCGTTCCCTAAATTTATAAAATCTTGGTAAATTTATTTTTTCTGAGTCGTAGGGGCGGAGGGGGTAGAGAAAATCTTATGGTATCTGAAAGGGGGCGGGGGGGGGGGGGGGGAATTTTTAGGAAAAACACCTCAAATAATTTTTGGATGACCACTAGGGTGTCATAAGCTGAAAATTTTTTGAAAAAGGCGCGATGGATGTTTTTGTTTTTAGTTTCAAAATGTCCATAGGATTATAGACTAGAATAATATTTCAAAAAATCCCAAATGCAAGGACCTTGCAGTTAAATTGGTTCATCCCCACCTTGAAACATTATTGAAACTTATGCAACAAACAGATAAGCTGATCCAAGACGATGATAATTATATGATAACGATGTTGATGATGGTCTATGATTGATGATGATAGTGATAACCTATTATTGATGATGATACTATCTGAAGATATGTGGATGGTGTTATGTGTTAATGATGGATGGATATGATAATGGTGATCTATGATGGACAATGATATTTCCCCAGAAAATGATGTTTTGTTGATGGCGTTATAAGTTGATGATGATATGATGACGACGTGCAACTGAGGAGGATGTTATGTGAAGATGGTGTTATTTGTGGATGATGATGCTGCTGACTTATTATTGATGATAATTCTATCCGAAGATGTGTAGATAGTGTTATGAGTTGATCATCTGTGATTGATACTGATATTATCTGAAAATGATATTGTGTATTGATAATGATCATGATCTATGATTGACGATAATATTCTGTGAAGATGATGTAACGCTTTGATGATAACGATGTGATGAGATATGATGATCTGTGATTCATGATCATAATGATGAAAAAACACTGTGAAAATTTTATGTTTTGAAAATGGAAATAAGACTCGATCGAATTGGGTGAAATATGATATATGAATTTGACATTTGATGGATGTATCAAATGTCAATGTTCACTTGTCATTTATAATTTTGATACCAAATCAGCATCATTTTAATAAACTGAGCATCAATCTGCTGCCAATCACTTTGATCCAACTTCTAGGTGTAAGTAAAACCCTAGGATATTCGGTGAACTGTAGTTTCTACCTGAACTCATAAACCAGAACCTTCTAGAAATTTAATGTAGCACAGTACTCTGCTTTCATCACAGAAAAAACTAGGGGTAAGAAACGTTGCAGGTAATCGGTGAAACGGGGTAACAGCAAGCTGGGTAACTGAGACTGGGGTAAACTCACCGTGGCGAACGTGTTCCCTCTAGCGGAGTCCGTCGGAGAAATCTTCGAATCCCACGGTGAGTTTACCCCAGCCTGACTTACCCAGCTTGCTGATACACCCGTTTCACCGATTAACTGCAACATTTCCTATCCCCAGTTTTTCCTGAGATTTTCTCCTTCGATAGCTTTGTAGGATGCTTTGGGGGCACTTTTACACATAACCTCCTCATAAATGGAATCAATGAATTTAACGGGAAAACAGTGGATACTTGCTTTTGTATGGTCCGTAACAAATTTCAGGAGCACCCAGTGGAGGGGAGAGGAAGTCTCAAAAATCAAATTAAAAAAAGAAGCTAATCCCAGTTACGAACACAATTTTCTACTTTGTATCACCCGTGTTGTTTTATGGTAGACTGTAGCTTTGCAGCTTAGCCTTGCGCTATTTTTTTTCCATCCGAGCTGGTCACATGCCATAAAAGTAACGTCGATCGTTCGTAGTTAACGGGAACACCTTTATAAAGATACCTTAATTGGAACTTTAAGACCTCATAAAGTTGAGGCTGTGAGCCGCAACTACTGACCCCGAGCTGCGTCAGAAGAAAATGGAAAATCGAAAGGGCGCAGTATTCTTTTCTCCGAGGGCGAAGGATTTATGAAAATCCATACCTTGGATCGCTTTCTTGTAAAAACAGTCCTGATTCAAAGCAAGCATCCTAAACTGTAGAAGTTTTTTTTTGGAAGAGAAATGTATTATTTCAGAAGCTATAATATTTTTATGTCTGAAATGTGTTTATAAAAGTAAAACTATAAATGTAAAAAAAGACCAGGTAGTAATGAAATATTTCTTTAGTATGCTATTTATTTCTTTTTCTGAAAAAGATATGGATTATGAATAAACGTAAGAGGATATTTTAATACAATGATTCAGAATGATTTATCATTCATAACATTGCATATATTTGTAGTTCATACATTACACAGGAAACAAATGTAAGCTGCTTATTACGATTTATGCTCAGTGCATATTTTATCTCGAGAGTAGGTTAAACGTTTATTCAAATCTCTTATTTATTTAAGTTGTTTTTCTACTACTTTGATTGTTATTTAAAATAGTCTAGTATTTTACTCTTTTTCAAGATAGGCTGTGTGTTACTGTAAAAGTAAGGACATAAATATTTGAAGTGAGGAAATTTCTTGCGAATTTTAGGACATTGTCCTTGAATAAAAAGGGTAATTTTATATCCGAACTTGTACACGACCTTAAATAATACTCAAAGGACGAATTGAGCTGATCAGAGTACTCTCTAGTGCCCTTAAGTGTCATTTGAGTGCTAAGTGAAGTCTTTAACTTGCTCTTTTATGACCCTGGAACCCTGTTTTCTGATTTTTTTTCTTTCTTGAAAAAAGGTAATGAAACATCAAATTCTAAAAAAGTTTGAATGTGAGAAGCCTAAGAAAATTTTTAATTGGAAGTTTTTCATTTGAAGTCAAGATTTGAAGAAATATAAAGAAATTTTGTTATCTATTAACAAGCATAATTTCTGGCCTCACCGCCACAAATAAGCATTTCAAGCCTTTAATAATGAATCATTTTAAACTTGAAGCCTTCCTAAAATATAGAATTTAACATTTTTAATGATTGAAATTGAGAAATTTAAAAAGGAAGCTTAGATTTGAAAAATTAACTAAAAAAGTTATTCGAAGTCAAGATTTGAACAAATTTTCTTACTTTTTATCAAGCATGATTTTTGGGGTCAACGTTACAAATTAACATTTCAAGCCTTCAAGAACAAATCACTTTGAACTTGAAGCCTTTCTAAAATATAGAATTCAACATTTTTAATGATTGAAATTGAGAAATTTCAAAAGGAAACTTAGATTCGAAAAATTAATTGGAAGGGTCTATAATTCAAAGTCAAGATTTGAACAAATTCTTTTACTTTTTAACAAGCATGATTTTTGGGCTCAGCTTCACAAATTAGCATTTCAAGCCTTTAAGAATGAATCATTTTAAACTTGAAGTCTTTCCAAAATATAGAATTCAACATTCTTAATGATTGGAATTAAGAAATTTAAAAAAGGAGCTTAGATTTCAAAAATTAATTCTAAAGGTTTATAATTCGAAGTCAAACTTTGAACAAATTCTCTTACTTTTTAAGAAGTATGATTTTTAGGCTCAGCGTCACAATTTAACATTTGCAAGCCTTAAAGAATGAATTATTTTAATTTTGAAACCATTCCAAAATGCAGAATCACAGGGTGGCCACTGACCGGGAAAACCGGGAATTCGCCTGGAATCCTGAGCACCAGGAAAATACCGGGAAATAGCTGGGAATTTGTATGAAAATCGGGAATTTTTCAGATTTGTTTTTACTTTTGCAATTAATAATATCGTCCTGCTCTTCGAAAAAAAATGTGTTTGAAATTTTTCTCAGTGTTACCAATTATCTTTGTTAAAATATCGAACTGAACTAATTAAAGCTGAATTGATAGAACCCAATAAAAAAATCCAACTTTTTCTGGCTGAAAGGTAATTTTTTACATAGAAAAGTCTACTATTATATTTTTGGTACAGAATTTATCTCTTTTGGTCGAAAATTCAACTGTTTTGTTGAACGTTCGTCTTTTTGGATAGAAAATTGGTCCTTCTGGATTGAAAATTTATCTTTTTGTAAAAAAGTCGTCTTTTTTTGGTTGAGAGTGAATTCTTTTTCATTAAAAAGTCTACTATTATATTTTACGTTCAGAATTCATCTCTTCTGGTTAAAAATTATACTATTTGGTTGGACATTCAAATATTTTAAGAAAAGTCATCTTTTTCATTTTAAAATTCTTTTTTTTTGTTGAAGGTTGATTCTTTTTATTCGAAAAGTCTACTTTTATATCAAAATTAATCTGTTTTTGTTTAAAATCCTACTATTTGGATAAAAATTCATTATTTTCTTGAAAAGTAATCTTTTTTATTTGGAAATTCATATTATTTGTTTGAAAGTTAATTCTTTTTATTTGAAAAATCTACTATTATATTTTCGTTAAAAATGCAACTGTTTTCCAAATTTTATTGCAAATTTAACTATTTGGTTAAAGATTTAACTCTTTTCGAAAATTCGTGTCTTTTGTTTGATAGTTCAACTATTTAGTTGTAAATGCAACTGTTTGGTTGAAAATTAATTTTTTTTATTGAAAATTCAACTATATCGTTGAAAATACAATATATTTCGACTTGAAATCTTAGGAATGTGGTACCTACAATAATGTTATTTAAAAGGATTCATTCCCCTATTATTCCCCTATTACTTGAAAAACCTCACTACTTTCCTTGTTTTGAAAGCATTTTGGGCTGTGAAGTCTGAAACCAGTTTTAGAATAATTTACATCATATATTTACCTTGGAGTTCTAAAATGTTTAATTCTTTTCAAAATTCATATATAAGTTATTATAAACGCTCAAAAGTCAACCGGGAAATGTGTCATTTTTAACCGGCAAACCCGGGAAATAGCCTAGAATTTTTGTTTGAAGTTTAAGTGGACACCCAGAATTAGGCATTTTTGCTGTTTGAAATCAAGCAATTTGAAAGTAAAGGTTAGTTTTGGAAAATTAATTGAAAAGTTTTATCATTTGAAGTCAAGATTTGAACAAATTCTGTTATTTTTAAGAAGCATTATTTGCGGCAAATTGGCATTCCTTTTCCAAAAATGCAGAATTAAACATTATTCTTTAAAATTGAGCAGTTTAAAAAGGAAGCTTAGATTTAATGTAGTTATCGAGCTAAAAAACAAGTCTGTGAAAAAAAAGTTTTCTATGATTCTATAAATTGAAATGATATTATCAATTATGTCTTGTGAAAGAGGAAGCATTATTTTTTATGAAAAGAATTTTAAACTTTCGAAAAATAATGATTTTAACAGTACTTTTTGTAATTGAACTTTTTCTTACTGTCGCTTCTTACCAGTTTCTAAAAAAATGGCTGAACTTTAATAAATCATGGCTTATTGTTTCTGGGAAAACATTCCTACAACTCTACTATTTCGAATTTTAAAAATAACTAAATAATCTTTAAATATAGTTATTTGTTCAAGAAATGTTTTTTTTTTTCAAAAATTGTTTTAACGATTTCAGCTATTAAAAAATTTATTTTCAAAATTGGAAACAGTAAAGTTGCGGAGAATGTTTTCCTCGAAAAAGAAGTCATCGTTTATTAAAATACGACCATTTTTCAAAAATTGTTAAGAAGCGATGGTGAAAAAATTTTAATTGCAAAAAATATTGTTAAAATAAATGTTTCTTGTAAGTTTAAATCTTTTTTATTAAAAATAATCTTTCTAAATTGAAATTGAATTATCAGTAATATTATTTTGATTCTCAAAATCATAAAAAAACTATTTTCCAGAGATCTGATTTTTGGCACGGCAACTACCTTAAAAAAATTAATTCATAATACCAAAGTATTGGCACACAAAAAATGGATTTGCCTTATTTTACAAGCTCAATTCTCTGTTTTTATTGAATATACTTTTTTCGCTCTCTTAAAAAAAGCATGTCTGACTTGTAAAACAAGAGTAGATTTGAGAATGTAAAAAATGCAGCATTAGGTGCAAAAACTCGGCAATAAATTTAAGAAGAGTGCATAAAGCACAGTCAGCCCTGAAGAAATACGAAGCTTGAGCTTGTGTGGAATGGCTCAGAGATGAAAATTAATGTCGCAAGCTATACGGGGTTAGCACCTATATAGCGTGACACCGAGTGAAAACGACTTACGCCCATCTAATTTCGAGGGCGCATTCTGTGATATCTCACAAGGGGTTGTAATTCAGCGTCCCCTGCCCCCACCCCCAACCACTCGCCCACTCTGCAGGGCATAAAGGATGAAATGAAGCCGGAATACCGCGCCCTGGCCACCGTACACCATCCTCTCCAGCTTCATGGCACCGCGAGTTCTGCCACCCTTAAATCTCCTCTCTTCACCCTCATTTCGACCTCCATCCTCTGCCCGCAAAAGGGCAAAGAATCTCAACGTTATTGAATCAATATTGTGCAAAGCTATCAGCCGTCTCGACAGCGGTGTTCTTCCGCAGGGCGAATGATGAAGCGAGGGTCAAGCCAATAAAAAAAGAGGCTCTGTACCTCTATAATCGATCCACTAAATCCGAGAACTGGAGCACTGGGAAAAAAGAGGTGCAAAAAAAAAGTAAATAGAGGGGAGAAGAAAAGATAGGAGCGATTTAAGGTCCTCCAGAGTTATAAGATGTTTTTTTATAGTTTTATGCACGGAGATATTATTATTTGTCCCCTCCATCCATTGACTCCATCTAGCTATTCTTGTCCATCTCTTTTCCACACATCCTCTTTCCAGATACTTTGTCAATCCTTTCTCTTTTTATCAACTTATACCATTTATTGTATCTTGATTCCCCTATCCTTTCCCATCTATCTGTTACCTACATTTCTCTATCTCTTTTTTCCAATTCCTCATAGCCTATATATTACCTTCTTTCCCTATCCCTCGATCTCTAAAAGAATCTCTTCTTTCTTCTTCTCATCATGTTAACTCTACAGCCCTCTTTCCTCTCTCTTCCACCTCTTTGTAACCTATTTGTGACCTCCTTCTCACCCTTGTTCTTAATTTATCCCTCTAAGCCTCCTCTCTTTCCATATAACCCGAAGTTCTCCAGTCTATCCCCAATGACCGTCTAATATATCTCTCTTGCAACTCTATATCTTCTTTCTCTCCTTCCATCCCCATGTCTCTGCCCCGTAGCCTAATACCGACCATGCCAGCGTATCAGACAACCTCATTCGCCTATTCCAATACTTTTTAAACCTTCTTTTTCATTGTCCCCATATCTGGTTCATTACCCCCGCCGCTTTCTTAATCCTTTCTTTAATATGCGCTCCGTGTTCCCCATTCGCTTGCACGATAAAATCAAGATATTTAAATTCCTTTACCTCCTCTAACTTTTCACTTTTTCATCTATAAAACCAAGTATTTTTCTAACCCCGTAATTAAACCCGCTATTCCTTCCTCATTCTCCACCAACAACACTATATCATCCGCATATGCCAGTGTGTATATTTTTTCTTCCCCTAGTCTTACTCCTTCATCTTCTCTTCCACGTCTGAAATTAATATTGTATTAAACAGGACGGGCTTTATAGACAACCCTGAAATTAATCACTTTGTCACTTTTTTTGTTCAAATAGGTGACTTTTTAAAAAATAATTTAGGCTGCCACAGCCCTCCAAATGAGAAATAAATATTTATAACTTACAAGAAACAAGATAATCTGTTATTTTCCGTTACTTCTTTTCCAAAAATATCGATGAAGCGAGAAATTCCAACACAACAGAAATAAACTTTACTTGTTTACAGCCAACAATTAAGCAAAGTTTAATTGTTGAAATTTGCAAGCCGATTGTCTGCATTGTAAGCGGATTTCGAAAGGGTACTATTTTTTTGGGAAAAAAAGGTTTTACTCGTTAAAGTTACGTAGCGTGTAACGAACAATATAATTCTTAGCGAAAAAACTTGGGATCACTTTACGGAGGTCTTTAATCGCATTTCGCTCTCCCAGCTTCGCTCTCATTTCTCTCCCTCTTGTCTCTGACCCTCTTCAGGGACTGAAGAGTAAACCCTTCGAGCGTCCTTTCTCCCACACAGACCACGATCCCTTTCTATTTTCCTTTCCGTAAACCAGCCTAGAAAACACCTTTAATTATAATTAATTGACTGAAGGAACAAAGCGATGCTTTCACCGACGTTAGTCAGTACCAGACATCCTCAAACCACTTTCGGTGGTCTCTGAGGGTCCGTGTACTACAAGATGTGGTTCAGTTCAGCTTTTCTTCCTTGGCATCGTTTCTCTTTTTATGATTAAAGAAAAAGCGTAAAACGGTGATCAAACACTTGCGATGATATTGTCCATTAATTAAGTCACTTTCTTCGCTAATTGAGTCTTTATGACTTGGCCATTTTAGGAAAGAAACTTAATTTTTTAAGTATTTAAGTTCGATGTTTTAACTGTGGACCTACGTGTCACTATCAACTTTCTACTTCTTTATTTCTTCGCCTAACTGACCCTGCACCCCTCCCATATTTTTACGAGGGGCTGTTCACTCTCGAGGCAATTTCCGTGAAAGTGTAATAAATGAAATATATTCTAAGTATTTCATGTATTATTTGTCCTTAAATAAGCAAGTGAGTAAGTTAGAAGTAAGTTTTGGGCTTGAAAATACTCTGAATAAGATAAAACCAAAACTCGACACTATTTCACAGTATTTCACAGAGTATTTCAGCGCTAGCGTCTGAAATACTCGATTACTGCAGTCTACTCAGAGATACTGCATCCCACTCGCTTCTTATTCCTCCTTATTTTCACAAAATTCAATGACTCGTGATCTTACACAGTATATTGCTCGCGTTGAGTTTCTTAATAAGAATAAGTCGTGCGCATGCGCTCAGTATACGTGAGTATTCTCTGCGCGTGTGTGAACGCTCTTTACGCGAATGTATTCGTGTTATTTGGTTATACTCGCTGGTACTCGCTGCGATTCCTTTTGTTATTTTCTGTTAAATGTGGAATACTCAAGAGTGAATAGCCCCTCGGAAACAGCTTAGGTCACACCGCCAAATTTTTCTGATGTCTTGCAGGGGGTGGGAGACACCTCTATGATAAGTCATAGAAATACTTTCAGTCGAGTCAAATGTAAGTAAGTTATTTATTTCTAGGTATTCTAGTAACATTTCAGTAGTGTGTAAGTTGGCAGTTGTGCCAAAAATTGTTATTTAGCCATTTTTTCTTCTGCGACTAGAATCAATTTGTTGGCAACTGCACATTCAGTAGTGCGAAGGCATTCTTGAAAATGTGTACGCTCATCGTTTTCTTGAATCGCTTTATTTTGAGTTGCGTTCAGAAAAGAAATATTGTAATAAATATTTATACTTATATTTTTACATTCTCATCTCAATGAGAAGGTATTGGTTTCATGTGTAAATTGACGTTCGCGGATTTCATCAAATCTCGACGTTTTCGGTCTCACTGGTTAAGAAAAAATCTTCCTGCTGCGCGAGCACATTCTCATCGCGCGTCAAGCGCTGCGGTTCGCTTGGCTCACAATTCTGAGCTCACCCAGGGCGCGCCTGTCGGATCTCGCGCTTCGCGTTCGCTTATGTTTGTCCCCGCGCTACGCGCTCGGTCTTTGTACTTCCCCCACGTTTATGCCCAAAAGTTTTAAAATTAAAGGTCAAAGCATTGACTTCTGTCATTTGGTGATTGTAAATTCTCTTTTGTTAAAGCTCATGTGGCTTAAACGAATACATTATCATCACGTCTTTCGCACTTCGCACTCGATTAAAGTAAAAACTATTCGTCTTATCAGAAAATAGTGTTAACCAAATTTGTAGATATTTCTGAGATGAATAATTTTTCAAAAATATGTTTTCATATCTTGCATACTTTGACCGAAAAATGAGATATTTTATGCATAATGATATTTTTCACGATTAATCAAATACTATGCGCCTTATGGAAAAATGATCTTCTACAAAGTTTGTAGATCTTTTCGAGATGAATAATTTTTCTTGTCGACATTTTATTGTATCTTACATAGCTTGGCCGTGAAATAGAATCTTTGTGTTTAAGTAACATTTTTCGCGATTAAAACAAAAAATATGAGCCTTGAAAAAAATAGTTTGTAGCTAATTTGTAGCTCTTTCTGAGTTGAACAAGTATCAAGTAGTAGGCAGGTGTCACGTCTCGTGATTTAATATGTAATTCAATGCAAATGTGGGGTTATTTTTGAAGTTGTCAATAGGGAGCAAGTAGGTAGATGTAAATAAAGCACCAATTTATTATCATAGTAACTTCTAAATAAATTCTGTAAACCGGGCAATATTTACAAAAAATATGACATATTATAAATGAACGTTACTCATATATTAAAACACCATTTTAGAATTTCTTTTCAAATTAATGTATCGTATGGAACAATTTGATTCCTTCGACGAAATATGGCAGAGGAATACCCAGGTAAAGCAGAACTCAATCATCTAGCAGTTGAGGCCATTAATGAAAAGAGGCTTATATAGGCTTATATGCCCTTCTTCCATAAATACTCTAAATCGATGCAGCGATGTCTTTTATGTATAATGTAACAAAAGACATATTGGTTTTCTAATGTTTACAATGGCTAATTTTCGTTGCTTGTCCGCGCGACCTGGAAAATTTGCAGCCGTATAGTTGCTAAGTGCAGAGCCAAACAATCGACGACGGTCAGAAAAAATGTTTTAATTCAATTTTTTTATTTCAAGAATGTCAAAAAAAACTTGTAAGTTCAACAAATGATCATATTTGTGATATAAATATCAATGAAAGCAGTTCATTACTGTTCCACCCCATTCATGGAAAAACTGCTTACAAATCATTCTTTTGAAACTTGAAAAAAAAAAGTATCGTTTTCAAACACAACGTACATTTTTGAAACATGTAGTGGACGTGTGGCCAAAACTTTCAGAAAAACAAATATGTGGATGGCATCACTTTTTGATAAGTTGTACTCAAATAAAAACTTTAAATACGATTTTCTCAA
>JAUMHM010000085.1:2941944-2954971 GCA_032362435.1 Melikaiella ostensackeni
CAAGGGAGTTGATGACCGATTGCTTTTGGGATGGGTGGTGGTGGGAGGAGGCATGTAGGTATCTGTTTGTATGGGTGAGTTTTCTGTAAACTTCATGTCCTAATATGTTATTATATCTTTTGTAAACTAGTACGTCCAAGAAAGGCAATTTTTTGTTTTGTTCAATCTCCATGGTAAACTGGGTTTCAGGATCATCAATAGGGAAAATGGATATAATACCAATCAGATTTGGCTTTCCGTCCTCCCGGTTTTTTGAATAAGACCTGATTGGCCAATCAGGTTCGACCAGTCCCCACGGGGGGCGCTCTGGCCAATCACAGGCATCGCAGAGAGTACATATAATAACAACATAACCTGAAGCTTCAGTTTCAGGTTAGCCCTGAAGAAGTGAGCTTCAATGTTCAAGAAACATCGGCAAGATTCGTAGTTTTGCACACGATTGAAACCCGAAACATCTTCTTTTTACTAGAATGAATCATCGTGAAAGCATTAAATCTATTATAACAATCGTTTGTATTTCTGTTCTAAAATATGCTATAAGTAAAGTAGAGAACCAGTGAATGAATTATTTCCTAGAATAGCTGCAAAAGTATTATTATTGAGATAGGTTTACTTTAGTTAACACCCTATTAATTTAACAAAGAATCTCAAAATGAATCGAGGTAGAAAAAGAAATAGGCATTGAAAGTTATGGATTAAAAATAGGAAAAAATGCTCCAGAAATCAGGTACGATTGGAAACCGTTCATGAAAATTTGTATAGTTTAGGACTGTTTTTTATTCTTGATTTCTTAAATAATTCTTTTATTTAATTATTTATAGATAGCCTAAAGAAATTATTTTTATTTCTTAATGAAAAAGTTGATTGCATTATTTATTATTATTTTAGGGAAAAGAATACATTGCAAAGTCTAAAACTAAGAAAGATGGTGTCAAAGATATTATAATCCCAGAGAGATCTTTCAAACCTATTGAATCCTGCTGCGGAGAACAATGTTACAAAAAATTTTCGAGTCTCCAACAAGAAAAAGAATATAAGAACTCTTGGGATGTTGGGAAGTATAATGAACAAAATGTGCTTCTGAGTGGAATGTTATAATGCAAGGATCCTATTGAAACGAATGCAGGTGAAAAGTAGGGTGGTTAATTCATTGGATTCATTTACTTATTCCCACTGACGAAGAAGATGTTTTAGTTTGCAAGAAATTTGTTGTGCTTTTCTGTATTTGGGCGAAAGCAGAGTTGCAAATGTTCCAAAAAATTTTTAAATAAGCAGCCTTTAAAAAATTTGGCAGATGTACGACGCGAAAGTCGTGTTAAATTAAGTAAACCTGCTGATTGTGATTATTTTAACCGTCATGTTGGCTTCACCTTTAAATTACCTAGAACTGACGTGTGAAACACTTCCTGTAAAAATGAGACAGAAGAAGAGGTAAACAAAGAAGTAATTAAACACAAGAAAAATGCTGAAATTTATTTGAAATTAAAGAAGCAGTTACTGTCTGAAAATCTATGCTATGGATAAAAAGTGGCAAAATCTACATTTTTCACTGAATTAGGTAAAAAAAGGGAGAAAGTATGATTTTTGAAGAAAGATCAATTTCGTCAAAAGTGGACTTAGCCCCACTTAGCTTTCTTTGCTTAAAAAAATATTGCGCATTTCATAATTCAAGTCTTACAATTTGTTTTCGTGAACAGAAAAATATTCGTCTGTTAGAGAAATATTTGAAATCACTACAGCCCTTATAATTAGAATAACTTTCAATTAAATATTATAAAACGGTCTTAGCAGTAATAAATAACAATACCATTCGTATAAACTCAAATTTAATTTTTATACAATTTACATTTTCACTGTAAACTGAACTACTAAAATATATTTTCGTGTTGAAAATTCAACTGTTTTGTAGAAAATTTATCTTTTTGGTTTAAAATTTTAGCATTTTGGTAGAGAATTAAACTATCTGGTTGAAAATTAACATTTTAGTTTCGTTAAAAATTGTATTGATCCTAAATTTCGCATTTTGAAACTTTCGAAGTGAAACTTTCCACATGAAACTTTCAACAGCATTTTGCTACCCTCTCATGCTCCAAGATTAGGCCTTAGCTATGCTTATCCCCACTTGAGCAGTTTAAGCCTGCGACTAGCGTACGGTGCAAGTACATTCTATAAAACAAACTAATTTTAGTCTTGCAATTTTGGCATCTTTGGAGCTATCAAGAAAGAAAATGATTCAATAACTTCAGGTGAAAAGTGAAAATTTATTTGGATTATTGAGCAGAAAAGGTATTTGAAGTTTAACGTTCATCATCAAATTGCGTAACCTGGAGTGCCAAGCCCTTGCTTCCGCATGCGTATCAAAACTCACGTGTAATATGTGTGTGGCTTGCAAACATATTTAATCGAGCGTAACATAGGACATTATTATCAGAGTCTCTCATCAACGATATCATTAATTCTCCGAAAATATAGACAGTGACCAAAAGCAATTATCCTGACGGAAAACAATACTGAATAGAAAGCAGTTAAAACTGTTCTGTTTCAGTCATGTACTTCCTGTTTTGATGTCGCACAACATAATCTAAAAGCCATCGATCTTTTAGAGTTTAGGCGGTTTAAAATTGTATCATGCTAGCTTTGATTTTTCAATTTGAATAGGTCCAATCGATAATAACTTGGAAAGATCCAACTTGAAATCTACTCTTATTTGATATACGAATAAAAAATATGCCAAGCCTAAAAGTAAGAAAATGAGAAAATCTCCGATTGGAGAAGACGAAAATTGCGATGTTTCCACCTCAATATCAAATCCGCTATAGAATCAAAATACGTAAAGCGCCTTTTGCGGAGTATGGAGTCAAGCGTCTCAAATGTATAAGAGGATTTCGCGATTCTCGCAATATCCCACTTAGATGGTTTAGTCCTGAGTCATCAAAGGTTTCCGAGAGCATGAACGTCATCGTTCCTCTTCTGGGGTGCTGTTAAAGCTTTCCTCTGAGGTAGTCAAGGTATCTAATGTTACACACGAATATTATCAGGAGGTAATACGATGAAGCGATCGAGGATGAAACAGGTAGACAAAGTAGGAATGGTAATGGAAGGTTTCAGGAAAATGGGGAATGGAAGATAGAAGAGGTTGAGAATAAGCGTAACTTCCTAACGAGGTGGTTAGTTGTGGCTTAACATAGCTACGAACTCGAAATCAAGCGACGCAGATCGAAACATTTCAGAACTAGTCCATAATTTCAGATACATTGCAAATCTAACGATTTTTTAAATCCCTTCTCAATATTAGTTTTGGTCTATCTTCAGAAAATTCAAAAAGTTTCTACTTCAGCTGAAGTAGTAACTACATCAATATTTACACCGTATGCTAGTCGCAGGCGCAAATTGCTTTTGAACACCGTGTACAACGTTGAGAAAGTTAGTAATTTTCACAAATGTGTTTGTGAGTTTGGATTATTACCTTTTTCTATTTTGAAAAATGTAATAGTCTGAATAGATTGGTTGAAAATCAACCTACAGAATTTGCTTAAGCGGACATAAGCGTAGCTGAGGTTTAACCTCGTAGCACGAGACATGTAAGTAAAATAAATGTGTGTAAACGTCATCAGTGAGCCATTCAAAATCATTACTGAGTCAGCAACATCTAGCACTTCCTTTTCGTGTTCAGTTTTATCAGTAATATAGCATATTTTTTACACGGCTCATTAATGACGATGAAAAATTAAATATGACAACTCCATAGTAGTGAGCCAGGCTGGCTCAGTATTTAACAGTCTTTAAGAATCGGATTTTATATATTGGCCACCAATAAAACTGGCTTTTTCGTGTATTTTCTCCAAAATTTAGTGGCAAAATATAGAATTTACATCTTGTGGTTCACTATTGAAACAGGCCCCACTATTGATGGCGTTATCCTATCTTTTTGTTTTTTTGCCGGATTCCACTGGATTTGCTTTTATCCTTTAGTAGAGAGTGCTATCGAACAGGATTATTGATAAATGAGCCAATAGATATTGTGTAAGTCGAGGGAAAAGCGATGACTGGATGTAGAAGATCTCTCTTGGACAGCAGACGACATTTTAAAGCGATCCTGAAAGCTCAAGAATTTCACGGTACACGTAGAATACACGTACAGGTTCCCTATTCCTGAAGCTGCTTAACTCACAGATCCCGGAGTTTAAGCTAGACAAAGATACAGCGTCTAGCTACCCTCTCATCTTTCCTCAATCCACTCTTCCTTTCCCTACTACTTTGGCTCCAGCCCTCATTCCACTCTTCCATTTCTTCCTTCTTCGCTAACTCTGACTCCATGGGAAACGGATGACGAGGGGAGGAGAGGCGCGTTTTGCAATTTCAGAAGTGTCGAGACAGCACTCCGGCTTGCAGACTCTATTAAATATTGAGAAACGCTACCTTTTTGAACCCAGGCCTTGTCTCTATCGAAGACGTGTACAGTCACGTCCACGAAATCACTGCTAGTTCATTTGCGGTCTCTTCAAAACCAGGGTGTCTACTCAAGTCTTGGAAAAAAAATCCTTGACAATTACAGGTTTTTTCCAGGTAATTATAGACTTTTCCAGGTATGCACATATAATTTTTCTTGATATAGAGCCATTCAAAAAACATAATTATTGAATAACCCAAATTTATTATACACTTATGAATGGTTAAATTTTAAGTAATTAACATGAAAGAATCGGAATACGTACCAAATTTCGCGAGTTTATTATCAATGTTTTTTCAGTACTTTTGAATATCCAAATGGGTGAAATAATAATATTTTTGTTGAGAATTCATATTTCCGGATAAAAAATTCCACTGTCCTGTACAAAATTTGTATATCTGGCTTGAAATTCCAACAGTTTGGTAGAAAATTCAACTATTTGGTTAAAAATTGAGTTTTTTATTGTAAATTCATATTTTTGGCTTGAAAATTTAACTCTTTTGTTGAAAATTCGTCTTTTTCGTTTGAAAATTTATCTCTTTTGGTAGCTATTAAATCTTTTCTGGTCCAAAATGCAACTGTTTGGTTAAAAATAATCTGCTTTATGGAGGATTTAAATACTTTATTGAAAATTCAACTATATGGTTGAAGATTAACTTTTTTGTTGAAAATTTATATTTTCGGGTAGAAAAGTCAACTTTTTTGTTAAAATATCCTCTTTTTGGTTAAAAAATTGATCTCTTTCGGCAGCAATTTAATATTTTTTGGTTGAAAATTCATATTTTCGGCTCGAAGATTCAACCCTTTTGTTGAAAATTCGTCTTTCTGGTTTAAAAATGTATCTCTATTGGTAGCACTTTCATCTTTTTTGGTTCAAAATGAAACTGTTTGGTTGAAAATAATCTGTTTTATGGAAGATTTAACTATTTTGTTGAAAATTCAACTACTTGATTGAAAATTAACTTTTTTGTTAAAAATTTATATTTTCGAGTTCAAAATGCAACTGTCTTGTAGAATATTCATCTATTTGGTTGAAAATTCAAGTATCTGGTTGAAAATTAACGTTTCTGTTGAAGATTCATATTTTTGGGTTCAAAATTCAACTTTTGTTGAAAATTCGTCTTTTGGTTTGAAACTTCATTTCTTTTGGTAAAAATTTCATTTTTTTTTTTTTTTTTTGGTTAAACATGCAACCATTTGGTAAACAACTAACCTGTTTTGGTTAAAGGTCCAACTATTTTGGTAAAAAATTCAACTCTTTTTCTTGAAAATTAACTTTTTGTTGAAAATTCATATTTTTGGATTAAAAATTGAACTGCTTTGGAGAAAATTCGTCTTTTTAGTTTAAAAATTCATCCCGTTTGATAGAAATTACACCTTTTTCGGATAAAAATATAACTTTTTGGTGGACAATTAATCTGTTTTGGTGTAGGAATAAAACTATTTTGTTGAAAATTCAACTATTTGATTGGAAATTATCTACTTTGTAAAAAAATCGTCTTTTTGGTGAAACCCAACTGTTTTCGGTTTGAAATTTTAATCGTTTTTGGTTGAAAATTCAACTATGTGGTTTAAAATTTATGTATCTTCTTGAGAATTCGTGTATTTCGTTAAAAAATTCGTCTTTTTAGGTAGAAAATTAATCGTTTTAGTAGAAAATATAACTGTTTTGATAATAATTAATCTGTTTTAGTTGAGTATTACCTGTTTTGTTGAAAATTTGTCCTTATTTGGTTGGAAATTATACTACTTGGTTGAAAGTGGAACCATTTTGTTGAAAATTTTTTTTTTCGGTTGAAGTTTCATCTTTTTGGTTGAAAATTGAACTATTTTGATGAAAATTCGTTTTTTTTGGCTGAAAATTAATTCTTTTAACTAAAAATTTAACTATTCCATTTTTGTTGGAATATGATCTTTTTTAGTAGAAAATTCAACTATGTGGTTGAAAATTTATGTATTTTGTTGAAAATTCATCTTTTTTGCAGAAAATTAATCATTTTGGTTAGGCTGGCAGCTGTTTGGTTGGCAAATAAGCAGTTATTCAAATAATTGTCAAGTCATCTTTTTCGGTAGAAAATTAATCTTGTTGTGTTCAATTTAGGGAGTTTTGAAATATAATCACAAAATATTGTTAAATATATTAATTATCATCATCGAATGAGTATATAAATTAATAATACTAAAAACATATTTATTCAATTCTTAAATTTGATGCTAAATTACATGAATTTGAATGATAATTGAGACAAATTTTTATTTTATCTTCATACTCAAAATTTAGTGCATATTTAACATATCAATTTTATATTAAACCTTGGAAAAAAAATTTAGCAAGCTCGAAAAAATTCCCTGACTTGAGAAAAAATTCCCTGACATTCCCACGTTTTTTCAGGTATATAAAAATTCCCTAACAATTCCAGGTTTTCCAGGTAATGTTCGAAATTCAATAACTTTAAACTTGCGGCGTTTTAAGATCAATAATTTTCGAACCATTTTTTCAATTTTTCAGTAAAAGACATAATTTTAGAAATCGGACCAATAATTTTTAAACTTCAAGTAAATATAATTTGCAATCACATAGTCTGTCGATTTGGACAGTTTCAATTCGAAATATTCTAATTGTAAGCCACAACATTTTCCATTTAAACGTTTAAAATAGTGAATTTTCAAATTTTAAATAGTTCAAAGTTAACTAATTTTAATTGAAAGGTACAAGCATTTATAAATTAACACTTTCTCAACAATTGAATAATTTTAATTGAGCGACTTTTAATACTGAAAATTTTAGAACTTGAGGATACACAATAGTTGTCCCGCCTGAAGATTTAGTAATCTTTCGAATAATTTATAAAATCGACAGAAATAACAATGTTATTGAATATATACTTATTTTAAAAGAGAAATATCTGCTATTAAGCAAAAAATAATAATTCGTAAATAAATAAAAATATTAATCATAATTTTGATTCTATCTTCATCATCGATAACCTATTTTGTTCTTTGGAATATTATCTACAATTCTATCTGGATGGTTCTCATCAAAACACAGTTAAATTAACATGGAACAAATTGTTAATCAAGTAGTTGATTAATATCTAGCTACCTACATAGCCAGCTTATTTCTGGTTTATTTTTAATAAAATTCTTCCAAATAGAATGTCAGGTAATATTTTAAACAACAAAATGAGTCATCAATGATGAAGATTGAATCTAAATGACGATTTTTTTCTGAAGCGAAAGAAAGTCTTAAATAACTAATCTTGAATAAACAATTACATATTCAGCTATTTTTTCTAGTTTGCCATTATATTTATTTTTCAAAATTTCATATATAGAACAATGGGTCTATTTTCACCGATTTTAGGAAATATTAAAAAAATTTGTGATGAAATAACTAGTGAACATCCTTAATAACTCAATATAACTGATTGCTTAAAAGCTTTAAATTAATGCTAAAATTGTAGTTCTGCTTTGAACGACGAAGCGAATCTCGGAAAAGACTGGCATGAAGCCAGTTGATCGTGTAGGCCGGCTGCTCCACATATCAATACTAAAACCTTTAGGGCTTAAAATGCTCAATATACTCCTGGATAGTAAATCACTGGATTTTTCTTATTTCAAAGAAGAACATTTTCCTTAAATTTATTAAAACTGTCTACATTTATGAAACAGACGATTTTTTAAAGCTGCAATTTCTTAACAATCGAATGAATCAAATGATCTTTGCTGTGATTTTTTCAAAAAATTATATGGAGGTCAAGCTACAGAGCATAACAACTATGACACAAAAGAGGATGCGGTGGACAATCCCGTTGTGGGTGGTGAAATAAGAATCGACATCCGCGAAATTATATCCGCAATTGAGAAACTAAAGAATAGTAAGACTGCTGGTGTGGAAAGCATTACCGCTGAAATGCCTACGAGCGGTGGCGGATATTAGTTTATGTGGCTGAACGAACTTATGAATATGTTTGTTAAGAACTGTGAAGTTCCGAATGATTCGAGAAAGACGATTAACATCCCACTCTACAAGGAAAAGGGTAGTAAAGTTGTCTATACTAATTAAAGAGCGATTAGCCTACTAAGGGGCCGTCCATAAACTACGATACCAATTTTGGGCTATTTTTTACCCCCTGTCCCCCACGGTTGACAATCGTAATTTAGCGCCCCCCCCCTCAACGTAACCGTTGGCTAAACACGGATTTCACGTTTATTCTGCGTTCTTTCTCGTTTCTAGTGAGTTTAATTTATGAAACGCTTTAAATTCATTAGTTTTCAAGTCCAAATATATTATTTTCAACAAAATAGTTGAATTTTTAAACAAAAAAGATTCATTTTCTTCCAAATGATTCTACAAAGATGAATTTTCAACCAGTGGAATTCAACGGAAACAGACGAATTTTTAAAAAGGTTTAAAAAAACAGTAGACTTTTAAACCGTAAAGATGAATTTTGAACAACAAAGTTAATTTTCAATCAAGAAAGACAAATTTCTAACAAAATAGTAGAATCCTCAACCGAAAATATTAATTTTAAACAAAAAAGATCAATTATCTACCCCAAAAGATGAATTTCAAACAAAATACATGAATTTTCTGACAAATAGTTGAATTTTCAACTTATAAAGAATAAATTTTCAACCATAAATGGAATAGTTAAATATTCAGATAAAAACTCAATTTTTATCCTAATAAAAAGCGAGTTTTCAACTAAATAGTTAAATTCAACCAAAGAGATGAATCTTGAAAAATAAAATATATTTAACAAAGTAGTTCAACATTCAACCAAAAAGGCTAAATTTTCAACCAAGAATGATGAATTTTCAACCAAATAATTAAATTTTCAATCAAAAATATTAACTTTTATCATGAAAATTAATTTTCTACCTAAAAAGTCGAATTTTCAACACAATTCTTGAATTTTGAATCCAGAAAGACGAATTATCTACAAAAGAATGGAACTTTCAGCCCAAAAATATGATTTTTCAACCCAAAAGTATGATTTTTCAACGAAAAAGTTAATTTTCTACCAAAATAGTTCGATTTTCAAAATAATTATTTCAATTTTTAACTGAATAGTTGAATTTTCTACCATAATAGTTGGGGCTTCAACCAAAAATATGAATTTTCGACAAAAAACTTAATTTAAATCCAAATAGTTGAATTTTAAACAAAAAAATCAAACTTACAACAAAAAAGCTGAATTATTGACCTGCAAAGATGAATTTTCAACCAGTTGAATTCAACGGAAGCATACGAATTAAATTTTTTTTTTAAACAGTTAACTCAAACCGTAAAGATGAATTTTAAACAATAAAGTTAATTTAAAATCAAGAAAGACGAATTTCTAACAAAATAGTAGAATCCTCAACCAAAAATATCAACAAATATCATGTCAAAAATCAACAAAAGACATGAATTTTCTGACAAGTAGTTGAATTTTCAACTTATAAAGAATAAATTTTCAACCAAAAATTAAACCAAATAATTAAATTTTCAATCAAAAAAATTAATTTTTTACCATGAAGATGAATTGTCTACCTAAAAAGACGAATTTTCAACAGAATTGTTGAATTTTGAAGCCAGAAAGACGAATTACATATCTACAAAAGAGTGGAATTTTCAACACAAAAAATATTATTTTTCAACGAAAAAGTAAATTTTCTACCAAATAGTTCAGTTTTCAAAATAAATAGTTCAATTTTCAACTAAATAGTTGAATTTTCTTCTACAATAGTTAGGGCTTCAACCAAAAATATGAATTATCAAAAAAAAACTTAATTTACAACCAAACAGCTGAATTTTGAACTACAATGATGAATCTTCTTATAATGAACAAAAAAGATTTTAATTTGAAATCAAAAACAGTCGAATTCAGCCAAAAGAGACGAATTTTCATCAAAATAGTTGAATCCTCAACCAAAACAGATTATTTTTCAACCAAACAGTTGCATTTTTGTAAAAGAGAATGAATTATCAACCAAGAAGATTAACTTTCTACTAAAAAGACGAACTTTCAATAAAATAGATGAGTTTTCAAACAAACAGTTGAATTTTTAACTAGAAAAGATTAATTTTCAATTAGAAATATCAATTTTCAACCAAAAACGGAATAGTTACATTTTCAGTTAATAAAGCTTATTCTCAAACAAAACAAAATACAAATTTTTAAGAAAATAGTTCAATTACCAACCAAAGAGATAATGTTTCAACTAAAATGATAAATCTTTAACAAAAAAAATAAATTTTCAACAAAAGAGTTCAACATTCAGCCAAATAGTTGAATTCGAACAAAAAAGACGAATTTTCAACACAATAGTTAAATTTTCAATCAAGTAGTTGAATTTTTGACCAAAAAAGATGACCGTTTGACAAAACAGTTGCGTCTTCCACAAATGAATTAAATTTTCAACTAAACGGTAGAATTTTTAAGCAAACGAGATGGATTTCGAACCAAAAATATAATAGTAGGCATTTCAACCAAAAATAATCAATTTTTAACAAAAACCAATTAGATTCTTTTTACATTGGAGTCTCGGTTTGTGACAGATCGGTTTATGATATTTGTAAAATTTTGAATACTCGCGCGCATATTTCGCATTTATTTTTAAATACTGGCGGAAAATTCTCTTTCCACCAATTAATCTTCATTATTAAAAAAGGTCCATTCTTTATGATAACAAGATTTACATTTGAACGAAAAAGGGGAAAAAGGGTAAGTTTCTTGAAAACAGGGGAAAAAAGAAGAATTCTTGAAGAAAGGGGAAAAGAGGGGGATAGGGGAAAGAGTGTGAAGTCTGAAATATGAAAGTGATGTTCAAACTTATTACGTTATTATTGAACTGCACAGTTGCAGGGCCATCTGGTTCAGAATTCGCAAATTTTGTTCAAATTTATCATCAGGAAACTTATTAAACGTCATCTAAACTTGTAAGGTTACTTCCTCACCCCCGTGCCTATTACCAACTATACTTTTTGGCGTGAACCCTTCCCCTTTCAAACTGGGAATGTAGTTTATGGACGGCCCCTAAGTACCGTGGAAAAAATATTTACCAAAATACTTATTGGTAAGTTCATGGTAATAAATAAAGAAAAGACCTGGGAAGTCCAATGTGGATTTATGTCAGGGAGATCATGTCCGGATCAGATATTTACCTTAAGATAGATCATATAAAAAAGTTTGAGAGTGAACAAAAAAGTTTTCTGTCTATTTTGTTGATCTGGAAAAAGCATTAAATAAGGTGAATAGAACTAATCTTTGGGAAGTTCTGAAAGAGTATGGAGTGAATGGTTGGCTTCTTAAAGCAATGGTATAATAACAATAATAAAATCTTTACTGTTCTTCAATTTGTTTGGTTAATACTTCCTATTACAGAGAAATCGTTTTTTTCGCTTGTGGGTGACACTAGTGGCCACGAGATTATGAAAAAGAGAAATATAAAATAGCTCTCGAGACATGTAGTACCTCTGGCTGAGGGCACGTGAAAACTACACCGAGTGCTAACGAGAAACGTGAGATAAGTGGCTCGAAAATGAAACACTGCAATTATTCACGCTATGCTGGTAGAGCTCTTAATTATCACTCTGCAATTGCTTTGAGAGGCAAACAATGTTGCCCATTAACTCCAGAAGAGACACTGCTCCATTTAGTGCTATTTCAAATCGTCGGATTAAAGATAATACGTTTTCTAAATTGTAACAAGAGCAGTCGATCCAATATTATAACTCAGTTTCAACATTTCAACAGAATATTGCTCAATAATATTCTGTCTCAAAATCATTATGCTTCGAATTTGAATTTTGTAAAACTGGAACAAGATCATCCTCGAACATCTTTCGTCTATCCAATAAAATATAAAGATTAGGTTAAAGGCTTTCAATTTAAAATTACTGTATAATTTCCAACCATTAACGAAAATCTTCATCGTTTGGATGGATGTGAGGGGGTGTTTTGTAAAGGGGTCTATATCATAAGTGAAAAATGTAAGTAGCTCGTCAAATGATGCAAAATAGAGGTAAGGAAAAAGAAGTGCAGTAGAAGGTCGGACAAGTAAAGCACAGGTAAAAGTAGGTTTTTTGATAAAGGTGAAAGATATAGGGTGAAGTGAAGTGAGGTTTTGGGAAACTGTGAAAAGGACAAGTGACAAGTAGGATAGAGTAAAAGTTGTTTTTGGAAGAGGTAGGAGAAAAAGTTGTAAGCAGTTTGGTGACAGTAAGAAACGGAAAGGTACGATAGAGACTATAAGTGAAAAGTGAAAAATTGTTAGTTTCTCGCCGAAGGATGTAAGGTAGAGTTAAGGAAATTATAGCGACTGAGGGGAGGTCAAGTAAAACCAATGAAAAAGTAGGAAAGAAAGAGAAGGAGATGGTAAAAATATGTAAGGGAGTGCAGAATGAAAAGAAAGAGAAGGAAATGGTAAAATGCGTGACAGAGTGGAGGGTAAGTTATATGAAGAAGGGGGTGTGTCGTCAAAAAAAAAGAAGGATAGAGCACGTGATAGGGGGTCAAGTAAAACAAATTTAAAAGTAGAAAGGGAAGAGAGGGAGATAGTAAAAATGTATGAGGGAGTGCAGTATAA
>JAUMHM010000085.1:2958722-2979437 GCA_032362435.1 Melikaiella ostensackeni
AATATAAATTTTAATCTGAAGCTGAGTTATATGTGGCGCTGCGGAGGTCCTCAAAAAAAAGTTGAAAAACGGCTGCAATTGCAGGTCACGTCAGGATGCTTGAAATCAAAAAATTAAAATTTTCCGTTAAACTATATGAGATTCTCCACTGGATGAACCACTATCTCTTAAAAATATTAAAAATTGAAAAAATGGCAGCGTTTTGAAAAAAAATTTCGGCCATTTTGAAAAATGCAGTTTTGAGAAAAACGCGTTTAAAGTTTTGACTACTGATTTTTACCTTATAAAATTAAATTGATTTTTACGTTATAAAATTAAATTTTTCATACTTACAGTTATTCTGCTATTCCAGGGCCATACAATTCGCCTTCCTCTTGCTCATAAAATGATCGCTGCTCAGCTTTCGTACACGCCGGCTTCTACATGCTCGGCGCTCCGCCCCGTCTCCCAGCGTCGAGGATCAGCCGCGCTTTGTATGCTCCCATTTTAAAATTATTTAGGATGCGGCCATATAACTTTAGAAAATTATTCTTAGAACAATATACTATCGAAATATGCAAAAAAAAAATTCGATTTTTCGAAAGTGAGAAACTGGTGTAGCCCCTTAAAATAATTTGTAAATCCATGTAATCTCATGCAATCCTTGAATATCTTTTGTAATGCCATAAAATCTTTTAACATGCCTTGTTATTCTATGCAATCCCAATGCAGTCTCTTCATATTCCATACAGTCCTTTAAAATCGTATGCAATCTTCTTCAATCTTATGCAATCTTGCAATCTAGGGTACATCAAAATTCTGAGTAATTAACTCCTCGGGTGCACCTTAATTTTTTTAAAGTTGATGTCTTTGATCCACCCTACTACTGACACTATCTTGAATTTCTTAAATGAGTGCGAGGTCTGTAATTCTTACAGCATAGAAAAGAAGTTAGAGAATTAGACTGGAAAGACTTGGATTCTTTGCCAATACTTGGAATTCCAGGAGAGGACTGCGAGGAGATCTAATTGATTGATGTGTCCGTGAAATGAAATTTCTTCGTGCCTTAGCGTTTGCTCTTGAAGTAGAAAGCCGGCGCGATAGTAACACTTTCTATCGAATTGACAGTGAGTACTTTGCAGCGAATGCAAATCTCATGGACCATTTGTCAATCCGGGTACCCCTGTCCAGTCAGTCAGGAGACGCTTTAATCGACAATCATTTACTCTCTGGATGTGACTCTTCCCCTCACTCTTTGCCTCTTTTTTTCACTTTTTTTCTCTTTTTTCATCTCACGCTCCCTCCCTTTCCATATCTACCCACCCACCCACAAATAGTCAGCCAGTTCCGCCGGGGTAAAGCGGCTGTCACAGTAAAGCACCATCTGTTGATACCCTCCTCCCTCCGACCTCTGTCCACTGCAATCGGAGATTGATATTTGCGCCAATCTGCATATATCTGCCGACGTAGCACTTTTTTTTCATACTTTATTTCTACAATTCGAGTTTCGACGAGTCCTGTACCAATTCGAAGTACACCAACACCAAAAGCGAAACTGTTGAAGCCCTCGAGCCAAACCAAATGTGAGCGTTACAAAAAATGGGAATTTAATAGTTTTTTTAGCCGGAAATGTAGGACGTAAAAGGAAATTGGATTAAAGTTTGATTTTTAAAAATGTTGGGTGATGAGCCCTCCTTTTTTTAACCAAAGAATTCTCTTTTAGTTCACTTTCTGTTCTTACTTACTTTCCCAATTTTGATGTGCTTTTCAGTCACGATGAACAATTTCAAATTTGAAAGTGTTCAAAATTTGATCCTTTCAATTCAGAGGGACAATAATTTTCCAATTTTTGGCACGTGACTAAGTTGTTCAATTTCAAATTCGTGGGCGGGGGGAAATTCCAATTTTCGTTTGTTGGCCTACAAAATTACTATGGATCCGGAGATTAATTTTTTTTCCTCTAAAAGTGTTTCTTCAGATTTACCTAGGCACTATCCCCACTTTTGGAAGATTTACAACTTCTTATGATCAACAGGGAATGTTTTAGAAAATTCCTTCAGAAAGTAAAGCATCAGACTTACCTAGGCATTACTTGCACTTCTGGAAGATTTACAACTTCCTACGACCAACAGAGAATGCTTTAGAAAATCTTGAATTTTGGGATGGGGGAAAATTTCAAATTTTTGTATATTCGTCTATATATCACTATGGATTTGGAGATTAATTTGTTTTTTTCTCTTTAGAAAGTAATTCATTAAATTTACAAAGGCACTGCTTCCACTGTTGGAAGGCTTACAACCTTCCAGGTCCAACAGGAAATGTTTTAAAAAATGTTGAATTTCGAGTTTGAGGGGGTGGGGGATTTCCAATTTTCCTATATTGGCGTATAAATTGATATGGCTCCGGAAATTAATTTTTTTCCTCGAAAATGTGTTTCGTAAGATTCACATAGGTACTGCTCCCACTTCTGGAGGACTTATAACTTCCCAGGTTCAACAGGGAATGTTTCAGAAAATGTTGAATTTCGAGTTTGAGGGGGTGAGGGATTTTCAGTTTTCCTATATTGGCGTATAAATTGATATGGCTCTGGAAATTAATTTTTTTTCCCCAGAAAATGTGTTTCTTCAGATTTACCTAGGCACTGCTCCCACTTCTGGAAGATTTATAACTTCCCAGGTCCAACAAGGAATGTTTTAGAAAATTTTGAATTTCGTGATGGGGGAAATCTTCAATTATCCTATATTCGCCTATAAACCACTTTGGATCTGGAAATTAATTTTTTTCATTCAAGAAGTGATTCTTTAGATTTGACTAGTTTGCTACACCCACTTCTGGAAGATTTATAACTTCCTAGGACTAACAGAGATTGTTTTTAAAAGTTGAATTTCAGGGTGGGGGCTATTTCAAATTTTCCCATATTGACTCATAAATTTCTATGGCTCTGGAAATTATTATTTTTTTTTTTAGAAAAGTGTTTCCTCATATCTTCGTAGTAACTATTTCCATTTCTGGAAGATTTGCAACTTCTTATGACCAATATTCAAACTGGAAAGGTTTTGAGTTTTAAGTGCTATGCCTTCTAATTTGTGTAATTATAAAATTCAAGGCTCTTAAAATCTTTAAATTAAAAATTTTAATTTCCGAAGTTCAACAGTTTTTATTTCAATGTAATCAAACTTTTATATTTCAATTTCGAAAGTATATTTTATATTTGAAATCATTTCCTTTTTAATGTTCTGAATGAAACGTAGGATAATTTCAGGCAATGTAAATTGAAAATTGTGTACTAGTTTGAAGGATTTAAATTAGAGTCAAAAAAATTGTTAATCAAGATTTCAATCTAAAATTATCAAATTTTGAAGGCTTTCAATTAAAAATTATTAAATTTCAAACGCTTCAAGTTTGTGATTATTCAATTCTAAACGCTTAAACCTTGAAACTGATACCGCATTATGGTTTTTAATTTGAAATAGAATAATATTAATTTATTGGAATTTGAAACCAAGTAATTTTTATTGCTTCAGTCTAATATTATTTCATTTTTAAATTCTTCCAACTCTCTTTCCGTTTTATAATTTCCAATCGATTCCAAAAGGAAATTCGACAGTTATCAATGATTCCACCTTGATTTTATCTCCTTGATCGTTTTCAATTTTAAATTGTTCGATTTTGATATGCATAAAATTAAATTTTTTATTTTCTAACTGATAGCAATTCGGAATATACAAACGATTTAAATTTGAATTTGTTCCAATTCAAGGCTTTAAAACTAAAATACTAATTTTCTTAATGCTTCATTTTCTTGTGGCGGATGCATTTTCTACTTTTTTTCTCAAAGGCAACTGTTTACGCTGTTTTTCAGCGCCACAACAACCTGGTGTTAATGATTCAATATATTTAACAGATTATTAGATTGAGAAAGTTGTGTCAATGTAGAATAGGGGTGATAAAAAATGGAGTCCGAATCTCAACTTGAATTTTTAATTTTTTTGTTCCATTTGGGTTAAAAATGAACCACGTGGAAGGAGAAATAAACCGGATAATATTTAGAGTTAGTTCATCGCGAATTTGTCTGTTTTTCCAGAAAAATCAATTTTTCTCGAAAACGGGAGATCATAACGCAAAATTATACTGAATATAAAAAGTACGACTCACTAAAATGAGTATTTTTTTATCATAAGCTTTTTTCTAATTATGCATACTTGAGGAGATATCGACTGCACCTAATGAGAAAGACGTGGTTCGTTATAGCTGTCAATAAAAACGTTATTCGTGCCCTATAACATATAGTAAGTAAATAGAAATTTATATATACTTACTATAGAAGGCACGAGCTACGTTTTTAATGACAGCCATGACGAATCACGTCTTTCTTATTAGGAGCAGTCGATATGTAAAGAAAATTGTTATAAAGAAGCGTCAATCATCTGTTCCACTTACTAAGAAGTCTTTAATATCCATTTAAATTACTTTTATGGGCTTCAACAAATAATTCATATAAACCAATTTTTCAAAAATAGTAATTTTACCTGTTTATATGAATTGTTTTTTAAGAACCTAAAAATAATCTAAATGTATATTAGAGATAACCCAGTAAGTGGAATAGATAATTCATGCTTCCTTATAACAGTTTACTTCACATATCTCCTTAAGTATGCATAATTAAATTTAAAAATGCGAACAAAAAATACTCATTTTAATGAGCCGCATCTTTCATATTTTGTATAATTTTGCATTATGATCTGCCGTTTTCCTGACAAATTCATTTTTCTGTGAAAATTGATCATTTCGCCGTGAGCGACCCATAAATATTATCCGATTTATTCCTCCTTCCATGTGGCTAATTTTTAACCCAAAAGGAAAAACAATCGCAAATGCAAGTTAAAATACGGACTTTCTTACTCCTACATTGTAGAGGCTTCGTATTAATCGACGTCAACTGAAATTGAAAAGCCTGAGCTTAAAAGTGATGCTCCATTGTATCGCCACTAACGGTTTGATGTAGAAGCTTTGAGTGTGAAATTGATTCAAAAGAGAAGATACTTTTGTAGAGAAATCATTGGACACGCCGGCCGACATTTCCAATCAAGAGTATTAAAGCTCATTCATGCAAGCTCGACCGTGTTTATATCGCCCCATCAGTACCACACCGTTATATTCATTATCAAATATTTCAACCCAGTTACTCATCCACCTGCCATCAACCGGCAACTTCAGAATATTTTCGATTAAACGCTTTCACCGATTTACTCAGAACCGTGTGGAAAAATGTATTCATTTGTATTGCATGAATTGACTTCCAAACTTTATTCCATAAACGAAGAAATGTGGGTAGTCAGCTTGACTATCTGGAATGTAAAACTGACTACACTGGAGGTTTAAATGTAGGATAGCCCTCTAGATAGTGTAAATTAATATCCGCGGCATGTCAAAAATGTGTAAAAATCTGTGTATCATACGCCAAACTTGAGGTTGCGCGTCACACTTTCCGAAAATCTGTTCCGGGTGTCGGGTGTTGTCGCTCGGCGTTCGGTAGAAGTCGTGACGCTGCCATTTCTGATCAGTTTGCAAGTCCCTACACTCTGCGGATTGTCAAAAATTAACAATCCGAGAGTGTCGATTTGATTATCCTGATAATGAGTCTGATCGCCTGTGGATATCCAAACAGACTATAAAATTATGGTCTGCCTGACCATAAAGAAAAAATTATGGATGGTGCTTGGTACTATCTAGAAGATCAAACTGGCCATCGAAATTTTGACACTCCAAGGTTGACTATCCATTTTTCTCCTTATGAACATCTATGTAACAGGCCAAACATGCCGCTGAACGTTACTCGCTCTGAAAATCTGTTCCGGGTGTCGGGTGTTGTCGCTCGGCGTTCGGTAGAAGTCGTGACGCTGCCATTTCTGATTGATTTGAAAGTCCTTACACTCTTTGGATTGTCAAAAATTAACAATCCCAGAGTGTCGATTTGATCATCCTGCTAGTGAGTCTGATCACCTTTGGATATTCAAGTAGACTATAAATAAAATTATGGTCTGTCTGACCTAAGAAAAAATGATGGATTGTGCTTGTTACTATCTAGTAGCTCAAACTGGTCATCTTAATGTTGACACTCCAACGCTGACGTTATTCGCTCCGAAAATGCGTTTTGGGTGTCGGGTGTGTTCGCTCGGCGTTCAGTAGAAATCGTGACGCTGCCACTTCTGATTGGCTTGAAATCAAAAAACTTAATTGAATTAAAACTCAAAAAACTCTTTAAGCAAAGTCAATGGAAATAAAATGACTTCACAAATCTCCTCACTTTTCTCAGATCTTTATTTGCCTCGAGTAATGACCGAGAGCTAGAATTTCAGAGTGTTTGTTTCGCATTCATGGCACTTAGGTTTGACTTTGCGAAGATTCATTTGAGTAGGCAGCCGAGGAAAAGTCGAGAGTTTTGTTGATCGAAGCTGCGAGGAATAAGAACTAGTTTCCCTTTTCGTCTCAGAGTTCATTGCGTGTTTAGCTGACTGCTCAGGTCGAAAGTTAAGTCTTTACATTTCAAATTTGTATCTGCTGTCTAGTTCTGACTCAAGTTCAAATATTAACACAAAACTGGTATCAGGAACTTCTTCCATGGATTGAAAGAGTTTCAACAGAACGAATGTGAGAGTCGTGAAACGGGAAATATCGACATCAAATAGTAAAGATTGTTTGACGTGACTATTGGAGATTTTACGATTGTAGTTTTACGAACTGACGGGTAGAGTAGTAACATCCGAGTTGAGTGCGGCAGGAAAAGTCGCTCAAGAGGAAAACATAAATATGTTGCTCACAAGTTATCATATCAAGCTAATATAAACCAAGAAAGAAAAGTTGAATTTACTCTAAATTTTGTACACATTCATAAAACCTTGCTATTATTTTTAAATAATATTTTGTTGCATTTTCAGTACTAACTTTCAAATTTTGACCCCTTTTTCATTATCAAATGAAATCCGTAAACCGGATGAAATGTTTATTTTACGGGCACTTTGCCTGCGTTAGGTCACAAAAAACACGGAAAGTTTTGTGTAAATGTGCAGGTATACCACGGCTATAAATTTCTTCCCGGAGTCGTGCACATTCACTCGTTCGCTCTTTTTTGAAGTTTTGAACTCTTACAACTTTGTTATTTATACCCCAAACGGTTATCATGGTAAAATCTTACTCAAAATACTCCCTGCTAGGGTCCAGAACAAACTTTTGAAAAATTGTTTACCGTACGTGTGTATGATCAGTTTGCATTTTTGTTATGCAGCTTTATAAACGACAACGAGCAAAGCCTACGAATTGTGTTATGATTTCATGCGATAATTTTCATGTAATGGTTTTTAGGTACTAATTTTTTTCCTCTTTTCTGTTGCAGGTGAGTCATTTTCTCGAATTTGGCAGTGGCCCATCAAGTCCGTCGGGTACATGTGTAAGTCGGTATGATCTATCAAAACGATAATGCATGTCGCCCGTAGGCGTCGGCATATATAAATATAGAGTAAGCTAGAATAATCTTGCATATTTGGAATCGTTCTCTCCCATAAGAAAAAAAAAGTTCGAATTGTTCAGAAAATCTACTAAAAAGGTTTCTTGTTTCAAAAAATAAGTCTGAGATGTATTTCTCTTGTTTGAAATTCCTAAAGCTGTGAAAGCGGCAATTAAATTATGGAACTTGATGGAAATGGATGCACTAATGTAGAGTGGGTGTGGCTGCTAGGTCATTAGGTAAAATTACGAAGGCGACGCTTCAATATTGTGACGATAGAGTAACGATATTTGATTGGTCAATTACTATCTAGTGACGAAGTTTGTTCGTGACCTAGTCTCTCTACATAAACGCGGAAGATGTATTCGAAGCACATTCGTTTCGATAATTGACAGTATCGGAAGCTTAAGAGGGTTTGAAACAGTAAAGCGAACTTTTGAACTTTCCATAGAACCTCTCATACGCGAAAAATGAACTAGGGAATTTCCACTATATTGGTTCGCTCGTCAGTTGTAAAAAATTATCAGCCCGACTGCGAAGCGCTGTTCGATCTCACAATACTTTAGAATCTAAAAATACTCACTCAAAAAATGAAATTTTTTATACTGAAATTTGAAAGGCATATTGAAAATGTTCACTTTTTCATTCGTTGAAAGTGTTTTTTTTTAAAGTCAAAGTATTTTCGATTCGCTCATCGAGAGAAGTTGACGAGCTGAGCTTATGCAAACCGTGCCAGATACCTTGGGGCTACAAAAAGATGTTCAAATGCAGATGTTGAAACGTGAGCGCATTTGTAAATGTAAAAATAACTCTTATGCGGACTGCAGTTAAAATTTAGTTTAAAAAAGATTTTTGTCTTATGTGAACTAAAGTTTGCAGTCTTCAAATTCATTGGAGTCACCACTGCTGCCCCTCTTCAATACACTTTAATCCTCAACCTCCAATATCCAGATAGCTTATGAATGAATGTACCGAAGACTCTAAAAGTCACGAATCGGGCACGGTACACCTAAGTCGTTTTTAAATTGAAACATCGATAGTAGAAAAGCAAGGCAAATTCTTGTATGGAGAAGTCTAACTCTACGAGTCGCCCGGGGCAAACTCTTTCTCCAATACAGCATCGGATGGAAACATTTGGATCCATAAGACGGAAGAAGAGAAATAGGAAAGATTCGTCGGTATTCCCGCCGCAGTTGCTTGGCCAAGGTGTTTCGGGACAAATGTTATGGGTTTTGGTTTCGGCGAGGTCGGAATTCCTACGAGCAAGAACTTGCTGCTCGCTCATAAAATGCAAACGGGGAGCAAGTTTAAGTTTAGATGGCCTCTCCATCCTCTCCTCTATTCACACACACTTCTCTTACTACATGCACACGAGCATAACTACCTATAGCAAACACATATTACATATACATATTTACACTCGTACGTGATTTATGTGCACAATTAACCAAAAACAAATCCGCAACTTTTAAAGAAAGCACAGTTAGAATAGGGTCACTCATACGAGTTGAAACTAATATACTATTACATTATATTTCCTAAATGTTGATAAAAATGAAGCTCACAAGATAAATATTGCAAAATAATGCACGATTTTAAGTTGTCTCTCTTTCTCTTTAGTTTGCACTCTACACTACACGTTTTACATTTAACCCCAACGTACCCAGCCACAGCCGACAATAATGAAATCCATAAATCCGTGGAGCGTAGAGCTCGCTTGGTGGCCACGGCTGAGACCACCTTCTCCATCTCCTCCGTTACCTACTCTTCTCTTTCCAGACCTCACCGTCTGTGCCCGTCTCGCTGGCTGAGCCAAAATCTTATTGCCACGGAAACATCTTTACGGCTTTGTACACATGTACACAACGAGTGCTAGACACCGGTAATAGGTATTGAGAGGGCCTCCTACAACTGACAGTTACGAGTCTTCCATAAAGTTAGTGGGTTTCTGGGAGGAGTTGCTGACATCAGAAAATCAACTATTTCGCAATCTTTTACGTGAGGCTAAACGTTAGACCCGGTAAACAGAGCCCTAAATCAGTATTTTGCGGTGATTCGCACGCCCTTCTCGCGGATATAATGGTTCATTGGCTCCCTTATTATCGGAGATTCAGTCAACGATTTGCTAGATTACATTGCTGTAGCTTCGCAAGTCGATTGCAAATCAGGCAAAAAGAAATTGGTTTCGTAAATTATGGTGGGATATTATGATCTTTTTTTTCAACCTTATTTATTTATTTTTTTTGCTTCAACATCAATACTCAGTACATCAAGGTTTGTTCTCTTGAAAAACTGTAAACCAAAATCATTCGTGTAAAATGTTTTCTTTTTTAAAAGTCAAAGTATTTTCGTGTCGCTCACCGAGAGAAGTTGATGAGCTGAGCTTACGCAAACGGTGCCAGACACCGTGAGGCCGCAAAAAGATGTTCAAATGCAGATGCTTAAATATGAGCGCGTATGTAAATGTAGAAGTAACTCCTATGTAGACTTCGGTTAAAATTTAGTTTGAAAAAACATACATTTTTTCTGTATGTGAACTAAAGTCTGTAGTCTTCAAATCCATAGGCGTCACCACTGCTGCCCCTCTTCGATATACTCTAATCCGCAACCTTCAATATCCTTATAGCTTATGGATGAATATCCGTAAATTATGTTGGTTATTATAATGATTTTTAATTTTATTTTTTGTTTTTCATGCTTCAACTTCAACGCTCAGTACATCAAGGTTCGTTTCCTTGAAAAATTGTATACCTAAATCTGTTTTTCTCTAAAAGAAGAATGCAAGTTTTTGTTTCTGAAGGCGAAAAATTCCGAAACGTGGCATCAGCTCGCTCTTGAATTAACGCTCTCCAAAAAGGTACCGCATAAATAGTCTCCTTCGAATAACGGCAAATGGACCTCGTAACTCTGGAAATTTCGCGAAAGTTCCTTCGCGCTCGAAGGCTCCTAGATCCCGGAGTACGAGGCAATTTGTTAAAGGGTATGTGGTCCAAACATATCCGTGTGATTCCCACACATATGCGTGCCCATGCTATGGACAGAACGTCTGCAGAAGATAATGGAATGTATATTCGGGAACAAATACAATTTGAATGAATTAGCAGTAAACTGAAAATAGTCGATTGAGGGTTACCTGCTGAATCTTCCTTCTACCCCCTTACTTATCTTTCGACTCTCTTCTCCCATCTTCTCTTTTCTCTGCTAAAATTCTCTTTCCCTTGCCAATTCTTTAACCCTTTTTTTCTTTTTACGTCCCTTCGTCCGGTCTGAACGATATTTCCCAAGTTAGGAAGATCCAGTGCTGGGGAATGAGAAACTACACTTACGTGCTTAAAATTCTCAGACTAGACTGAACATGTGTATGAGGATCACCTGCGCTAGAAAAATTTGCATCACAAAATCTTCAAGTCTCTGGTTTCGCACATCTGCGGCGTTGCACTGCATTTCAGGGATTTTCACCTTCTCTCTCCCCCTCTCCGAGAACTAATTAACATGTAAATTGTAGGGTATAAGCTGTATATCTAAACTAATACAAGGCACTATTTTCGTTGCCTAATTTATCCACATGAAATGTTAATTTACCATCTCTAAATGTATGTTATGTCTTAGTTTAATTTGCGATTATTTTATGCATGCACTCAAATGCTGCAAAATTAAAAAAGTATATAACATTCAACATTTCTTTTAGAAAGTTGAAAACCGCAGCTGAAAGCAAGTTAGAAATATGTCAAAAATCTTTGCATCATGCGCTTGTTAAAAACCATGTTATAATCTCGTTCGTATTTCACGTCACTAGCAGTTCGTTTCATTCCGCGCAGCGAGACTATATTTTTTTTCTTTTTTATAAGAAAAAAGTGTGAAGCGAAAAAAATCTCATGACGATTCGATAAATCGCCAATGTATTTTCGTCTGCTTCTTTTCATAAAAGAACACGCATAAAATACATTTTTTTTTAAAATTTCATCGCTTATTTTATTTGTGTGTTTTGTTACTAGTAATGCCATTTCCGATATGACGAGGAGAATTTTCATTGTTATTTTCCCACGCCATCATGTGGCCTCCTTCACGTCGCTCATTGAATTTTATTCCACTTGCATTCCAGCGTTGTGTTTCTACCATACAGTGTCCAATCTCTAACACGGAGAAATTGTAAGCTCGCTTTGCTATAGAAACGAATTTATACCCACGCGCGGGCGTGTTCACACGCACGTCTACCGATATTTAATAAAAGGGTAACAAGACAAATTGGACTTACAAAGGGCTTTTACAGCATTCGTGAAATGAAATTTTGTCAAAAAAGTGAGCGCTGGATGTTTTTTAAACTCGATAGCTAAATAACGGAGAGATCAAGGAAAATTGTGGTGTAGAATTTCATTAATTTAACGCGGATGCGATGAACTTTTTGATGCCTTTTAAAATCAGTGACAGTATCTACCGTGTAAATTCTGGATAAAAAAAAGCACATGCCCGGGCCTGGTATTTTCGTTTTTCATTAAGATTTGTGTAGCCGAAATTTTTTAAATAATTCTTTTGAAAAAAAATTTTGATTTAAGAAAGGTGGTCCTGTGTTTAAAGACTGAAATTTCATATTTAGAGAGTATAAAATTTAAAAAATTAGGTAACTTTTTCTCATGAAATGAAATAGCGGTCTAAGGATAACGTTATTTTGAGTGGAAATGTGTGTGGCTTGAAATTGGTGTAAATGTGTATTCTGCATCAGGGTCCACAACACATGACCCAATCAACTGAAACGATCTATTTCACAGTCCAGTACATATACTGCGAGTCCCTGTGTCCAACAACAAAGTTAATTACTTGCTTTTGTAAAACATCGTGAATTTCACATGAAATTCATCGTTGACGTGAACTTTATCTGTAGTAAACGTGAGCATACAGACTGAGATTTAAAACCTATATGAGCCTCGGGGGTAATTAGCAATGTGATTATGGACCATGCTGGTTCAGTAAGGTATATGGAGATAACAAATAATTTCCTCTGTACATATTTCATTATTCTCAACACTTCATCTTTCAAATAATGATCATGAAATAGTTTCTACACTTTTTTAAATTGTTATCCGTAAAAGATTCATTGCAAAAACCATTTTTGTCTATATATGAAGTCAAGTCTGCAGCCTACAAATCCATAGGCATCACCACTCCTGCCCCTCTTCGTTACACTTTAATTCGCAACCTCCAATATCCATATAGCTTATGGATGGATGTCCCGAAAACTCTAAAAGTCCGATCCTATCAACATTTTACAGGAACGAAAATTTCACATTAAATTCTACGTTTCTGAAGAGGAAAATAAAAACTCTTCAATTCTGTATTCTTATTGCAATGACAATTAGCGTCAGCATCCATTAAAAAGGTGAATATATAACTTTCTGTATATACTTTGCCTGCATGTTTATGCTCGTTATTATTATTTTATAAGTGAGATTTTTCTCTCATTTTCTGACATATAACAAATAGCCTGAAGCTATAATAAATGTATCTCGCAAAAACTCAATTTTTTTTCGGGGCCATTTCTGCACCACTGAAATTTCTCGCTATTCCTGTTTTGACTTTTTAGTTTTTTATTTCCTGATCCTCATCATCTTATCCCACAGTTGGCAAACGTTCGACTATATGATTCGTGAAAAATTATTTATAGAATAATTTTAGGTAGATACACCACAGCGCGTTTTGATCGTTCTGTTTTCTCATTTAGATTTACGAGCTACGTGACAGCTGTTCCAATTCATGTTCCTCTTTGCTTTATAGGATCATACACATGTGCCCGTATCCCAAAATTCGAAGGGCCGTGCACATAAAGTGGAAGTGAAGAAATAGTAAATCAGAGCCAGGAAAATTGAAATCAGAATTATTGCATCCTTTTATTTCTTTCTGAAATTCAGCTTTTCTGTGATTACTAGTGATCTCGGCAGAAAACATCCTCATCAGGGAACACATTTTATTACTTAGTATTATTCTTTCCATGAATACCTTTGAAGGTTTATATATATATAAATATATATATATATATATATCCCCCTCTTCCACAGGATATCGGCAGACATTAACCCTTCGACAAACTCCTACTTTCCCCAATTACCCCGAATACCCTATTCTCAACAAGCTTTCAGGTAATGCCTGTCGTACTCAATCCTGTGGATTTTTCATTTTCGAAAAACCCCTACCGTCTACAATCGGATTTTTATTAGAAGCGTTCGCATTCGCCTGAACATTTGGTCGGGGGATTGAAAATTGCATAAAAACAAAATTCCCAAGCGCAATCGGTTACCGTCAAACGAGTGTGGATGTAGGCATTCGATAGCATCAAGTGCCCACACCCATCCTCGGCGTCAAACCTCCCGCTCGACAGTAGTTGAAGGCAGCAAAAACACGACTATGCAAGAATCATGAACGGCCTCCAATCCGAGGGCTAACCGCTGTCGACGAGTCGAAAATCACCACCCAGCTACTGCCGTCAAAATGCCCCACTTCCTGAGGTTTTATGACTGGATAGGAATTCTATGAATTGACATGTGAGATACCACTAAGGGTGACGTTAATTGTATATTTGGCACAATATTCTAGACAGAGAAGGTATATAATGGAGGTGTGTTGTAGTTTGCAATAGCTGTGTCATCCCACGTGCGCGTGCCGCAGCAATGCATCATGAAATGACGGCGCGGTGTTCCGTTAACGTTACGTTAGTGTTGCGTTAGCGCTCTCCCGTTTCAGTATTCACCCTCTCACAAATCACGATTCTTTCTCTTTCTCTTGTTCTCTTTCACACTCTCTCTTCACTTCCTCTATACAATATCTCTATTTCTCTCCCTTTTTTCACGCTTTTTCTCTCGTTCTAGTGCCATCCACATCCATCGCCTCGGGGTATACCGTGTCGTTAAAAATGCCTCGACTCTAGCACCACCGTGTAAATTACACCAGAAAATAATGTTTTATTCGTTTCCGCAATGCCACTTCTACCCAGGGCGATTCTCTAATCTATGTCAAATTTGTGCTTTTAACGAGATGTAATTACTATAGGGGTGTATAATACATGAATTTATTTAATATTAAAAATACTCTTCTTTCTAGATACATAAGCAGTGTTTCATAGTCAACCTACTTTCTTGAGTTTTGAGGTTTTTTCATTTCATATTAGGCTCTCTTCGCCCGCAAAAGATTATTAAAATCCGTGCCCCCTGTTATGTACACTTGCCTTGTAAATGAAAATTTATTTTTCAGTCAATTATCAATTTCTGTACCTATTAGCAATAGTTTATTAAAAATCGTGAATGTAATATACGGTATTCTGCTCCTTAACTTAAAGTATTAAATTTGTCATCAATTTTTGAAATGTAATGCTACCATAAAATCGAGCAGCCATAATAGTGCGCCTGCAATGAATCTCGTGCATTTTTGAAGGCTCTTAAAATTGGAAATAACCACAACGAGTCTGCTAGTGAGTGATTGGAACCTTAACAAAATAAAGCAGCGAGTCATTTGCGAAATATGATTCGGGCGTTTCTCTGTGGGTGATCAAAATTCGAGTTTGGCATGCGTGCGAATTACGTGCTTCAGGGGGGAAGTGGATGGGTTCGAGTTTAGCTCTGGAGAATTCCCTGTTCGGGACCTACAGGGACATTAATCATGAGATTCTGACACATCGCGTGACATCAAACGCGAATTTACAACGATAGGGATGGCTCGATTTCACGGCGAGTCGAGCGTGAAATTCGCAGCGAGCGCGATTCTTTCGATTATTCAAGAAGCTCCAAACAAATTTTTATCGGCCTATGGGAAGCGTCTTAAAAATTGATCGATCACAAATAGAGTGATGGCTTTTCAGAATCTAGTCATTAAATCCGTTGCTTCTTTCTTTAGACATCATATCTATATTGTAAAATGAAAGAATACTCCTTCAATTTTTTTTCCATAGTTTCCCACTGCGATATTAACCAAAGATAATATAAAAGAGAACACAAAAAACATTTGTGAACTACATCCGTGTATCTATGCTTTTGCAATACTTGGAGATGCATTGAAAATAATTTTAAATCACGGTATACTTTTTTTTATTTTTATGTCCGAAGAAATGGGGGCATGGCCTCTACAACTTCCACACATTTTATGATCTCTCGTATCGTCGATGCGAACGTCCGGATGATTTGCATCCTTTACTTCACGCGATACTTTACGAGTCGAGCTCTAAACCGAAGAAGTACATAAAATGAATAAAAAACACCATTGCTTTGAATATAATAACTTATTACATAGAGAGACTTGAAAAGTCATCATCTGTGACCGAGTTTTTAAAAGCACTGAAAACCATTGGCGTGAAATTTGTTGCATGTCATTTTGAACAATACAAATTTTCATTCTACCTTCATTTATTTCTGTGTCTAAAAAATGTTGCAACTCAAAACGTACACCCTAGATAGGTTCTGATTGCAAGCAATTATTGCAAGTATAAAATATGGAAATTTAAAAGGCCTAGGTAACATACATCGATGTGTCCAGATGACAAGGTTCTATCTTAGAACATGCATATTGAAAGGTTTTAACTCGGGATATGGATTCCTAAACACAGAAAAACCGGTGGATCATTTTTGTTGTAGCTTATTTGTTATGTTCTCGAAATAAAATTTTTTTTCTCAAAATGAGAATACTTCAAGTGTGAAACTGTAACATGATTATAGCTGCGTTTTCATTCTCTGGTGTCTTGCTTTTGTTGCAACTCAAAATAACACCGAATTGGCGAACTTTTGAGGATCGGCGTTTTTCTATGAAGCTTTGGGAAGTTCCCTACCCGAAATGTATGCATGTGCCGAGGTATAACTTTTCCATTTGAACTCATCGATATAGAAAAAATAAAGGCTGAAATATAAGCTTAAAAGTAGCCAGATATTGTTCATACTATGATACTGTTTTCCAGGACATTATGCATGTGATCTTCTTGTGCAGTATGCTATAGGTAAAGAGGCTTAAAACGTTAATGCAGCCTTATAGTGTATAGTATCTGCAATTTCGTGTGCACATGCATGCATATATATGCAGTTTTGCGCCGGGTTGTATGCAGTGAGGGCAGTTTCGCGAAAGTGACGAATGGCGGTGGCTTCAACCCACTTCACACGCAAATGCCCTCCTATTTAATTAACCGAGTGTCCGTGATTTTTATGCAGAACCACGTAAATTTATGAGCGTGCATCAAGGCTGGGCGCTAAGCCAGAGGTGAAACAAAACGGTATAAACAGGACAACCGAGAAACATATGTCTTACAAACGGTCTTTTATCATTCTATAGTTTTACCATTCTACGTCATTATCACATATATCGACTGCTCCATACAATATGGAATCATTTTCGGGTGAGTCTGTATGAAGAATCAGGTTTCAGTTGTTCCGTATATGGAATCAATTCTATTTTTTGACAGCTTGATTTTTTGCAATAGAATAAACAAGCATACTGTTCTGCTGCACGTAATAAAATATTAACAAACTCTACACAATAGCAAATATTCCAAACAATTACATAAAATTTTATTACGTGCTGAGAATGACCTGCTTTTGTTTATTTTATCTCCAGAAGTCAAAATGTGAAAATGGATAAAAATGGACTTGATTCCATATACGAAACAACTGAAACCTGATTCTTTATATGGACTCACCCGATCTTGATTTCATATTGTGTGGAGCAGTCGATATGGCATGAAGTCTCTTTTTATCGATTTTTTACATTTTGACTTTTGGAGATAAAATGAACAAAAGCAGGCTATTCTGCATCATGTAATAACATTTTATGAAGTTATCTAGAATATTAATTATTGTGTAGAATTTGTTAATATTTTATTACATGCTGCAGCTGACGATATCTTCGCTCCCTATTTATTTGAACGAATAACCCTCTTTTTTATTACCCGTAAGTTTGGTAGTTGTAAATATTCCTTAAAATGTTTCGGGTCCGAAACTAAACATATTTTGCGATATAAAGTGTTTTACTGCCAATCGTTGTTAAATCCAGGTTTGTGTCAGTCTCTGCAAATTGTTTGGACCATTGGATTCGTAAGATACACTTTTTCGAATACAAATAGAGAGAAGCAGTGAGCACTTGTGTTATATTGCTATTCGGATCGTGAATAAGAGTGTCACTCCTGGATGTAAATATAAGAGCGACAGTCGACAGTTTCGTATAACACGTAAACGGTTTTACGCGTATTGCGCAAATGTTTCGAGAATTACGCAGCAAAGATACATAGACGCGAAGATTCGATTAACGGCAGAACGAAGGCGAACAATAGATCTAATCCTAATAAATCGGATCTGGGATGGAAAGCAATTCTTTCCTGGATATGCGAACGGGACGTGCCGAAAGAAAGCGAATAAAAAAAGACCAACAATTTTCTGAAAACACAAATCGTCTTTGTTATACCAGACAAGGTGCCCTTTTTCAGAAAGAAAAATTCTCCACTACGAGAGGAAAAGTATCGTTGTATAAAATAGGGGGAAAATTTTTATTTCCTGAAATGAGAAACTCGCCTCTATAAAGTTGATTCACGATCTGATTCAATAGACTTTGTCAAAGAGAGATAGAAACTAAAGTTTCCTGATTAGCTGGCTCAATTTTGCTTAATCCCTGTCTTTAGATAAGGAAGCAGAGCATATTGACACACGTGGAAAATCCAGCACCTTTTTAAAGCTTCGTTTATTAAAAAGGATCTTTATTGCTATTTTCAAGCCTTTCATCGCCGACCTTGATTGCTGCCTCTGTTCTTTCTTTCATCGCATTTTCCTATGCAACACGTGCTGAAATTGTCCCCCTTTAATCGAAATTAAATGAAAGAGTGGCAGTTACTTTTCTTTTATGATTATCTAATCAAACTTTTCTCATTCATTCATCAAACTGGACAATTTTTAAATTCTTTTCTTTAACACACGCGTGAAAACCGTTTCACATGACTCGAATGCGCGATTTTCCACCATACGTTGAAGAAAATATTGTATGCACCATGAAATGAAGCAGGCGAATTTCATCCCTAGATGGAAAATATACTTGTTTTTGGAATGGATCCATTTTTATTCTGGAGACAAAAGATATTTTTGGTGGAGAGAGTTGAATGACTTTTTGGCTCGCTTTTTGGGGGTGCGACGAAAACTGCGTGAGAATTGATCGTTCGAACAGTGATAAGAGACTCAATTATCGAACTATCACAGAACGGCCCCTTCCGTTTGCATTTCCAATTATTTGCTGGGAAACGATCTGCCAATATCGGGCACTCTCGATAACGCAGACCTCTTCGATCTCCATGCCATACCGCTCCCCTTCTGTTTCTCTATTCCTCTTCATCGCATCCTCTCCCTCTCTCATTTTTACGTACGAGTGCAGTCACATATTCACATAAATCTACTTTAACTCCGAAACGATATCACTTTTTCACCCTTTTGTGCAAAATGGAAATAACTGAAAAGTAATCTCGCATTAAAAATTAGATGTTTCCATCCATTGTAAAGAAAAAAGAGCCATTCATTAACTTTTATATCTGTAAAAAAATTATCCCCTTTATTTAAATTTGTATTTATACCTTTATTTTGAGCTGAAAATTCGTCTACAGTGTGTACAAAATGAACAAGCTCGTAACTGTAGACCTACTCATACGGCCCTCAATCGAACCTTTCAATGTTCTCTCCTTTTTTTCTTTCTTAATTTTCACATTTGTTTTACTTGACCCTACTTCACACGTTCTCTACTCCTTACCTCTAGTTTACATTCTTCGACGAGAAAGTAACAATTTTTCACTCCAGCTTATAGTCTATATCGTACACTTTTTTTTCTTACTGCCACCAAACAACTTCCCGCCTTCTATTCTTTCTGCCCACCTGCATAATATCACACCGTTCCTCACATAACTCACCCTGCACTACCACATACCTTTACCATCTCCTCTTTCTTTTCACCCTGCCTTCCCTCACACATTTTTTCTATCTCATCTTTCTTTCCATCTTTTAAATTTGCTCTTACTTGAACCCCCTTCATACGCTCTACTCTCCTCACCTCTATTTCGCATCCTTTGATGAGACACTAACCGTTTTTCACTTTTCACTTATAAACACTATCGTCCACACACCTTTTTCTCGATTCAGTTTCTTAGATCAAGTAGATCTCAAACCTTTTGCCTCTCTTCACCACATTTCTTTCTTTCTCTCTCCTTCTCTCCTCTTCTTTTTTTTTGTAGTCCACCACCATCTCATTTGCTTTTACTGCGGATTCTGTAGACTGCTCATTCCTGTCGCCCCTCTCTTCGTTTCACCTCCCACGAGCTCACGGTGAAGTCCTTTTCTTCTTTCACTGGTAGCACTATCATCTTTCCTTTACACTTACTCCATCCCCGCCACGTGTTCCCAATCTTCACCTCGTGTCTCCTTATCTTCACTTACTTTTTGCCATTTTTACCATCTTTTTGCCTCTCCTTTCATCCAGCATCTTTCCCCCTTTTTGTCAGCATGTCACACACATGTATACTCCTTGCTCTTTCAGGCCGCTGCTTCTTCTCATTATCTCTTCTTTGCTTCTCCTGGAACCCATTTTCAATAAAACCGTACCTTCTTTCCACTTCCATCCTTTTATATTCGGTTTCATCTTTATCTTTAACGTTATCACTCCTGCAGTCAATTTTTCCACATTATCGCCCCCTAAAATGTCACTGAACCCCACTATAAAATTTTCCTGCTTCTATTTTCGCCTTCTCTCCTCCCTTCACTCATCATCCAATATTCTTCTACGAGCATTTATTCACGTTTCTTCCTCCTGATCCTCGACATTGTCTCTTAACTCCTCATCTTCTCAATTCTCCGCCTCTTCTTCTTTTATCTTCTCCTTCTTTGCCATCTCTCCGTCATCCGTCAGTTCCTCTTTTGTCTCCTCCTGCTCTGGTTCTTTCTTTTTACGCAGAAAAAATTGGAAAATAAAAGCTGGTATCTTTTAGAAATTGAACTCCAGTAGAAACCTGTGGAGACCCAAAAGGGTTCCTTTAGAGAACACTTAAAGGTAAATATTTTTGTCCTTGGAGGCTGAACTGAAATCTCCTTTAGAACAAATTCATCATTTTGGGTTCCTTCTTGTACAGCTTCCTTGGAATAAAAAATTGGCTCTAATAGAAACCCCACTTTTTCTGTGTGCCCCAGTTCCCTTCCCTTTCCATACCGTAGTTGAACAATTTTTAATATAAGATTTGAAAGTTTGCA
>JAUMHM010000085.1:2981142-2998607 GCA_032362435.1 Melikaiella ostensackeni
TATATTATATTGCATTAATTATTACGTCACTCCAATTGAAAAGAGGAAATGGGCTGAAAGTTTTAGAAAAAACCACAACTATTTAGCATTACTATGAAGAGGGATAGTTATAAGCAATAATAAATTCTTCAAACAATTTTTTTTTAATCGCATGAATTATTCTCTCACTATAAGTAAAAAGCGGATTAAAAGTTGAAAATTCAAGAAAAACCGAAACTTTCTAACATCATTTAGAGACAATATTATTCAAAATAATGATAAATTGTTTAATCAATTTATTTAACCATCTAATCATCAATATAAAGTAATACTTTATGTATTGGAAACAATTTGTACTTAGAGAAACCGCAAAAAAATTATAATTAGTGCTAAAAATTGGCAAAACCCAATTTTTCCCCTAAGGAGTGTTTCCTTGAGGCCCTATAAAACAGACTTAGGGGATCAAAATCAAAAAGTAATTTTTGATTTGTATTTCACGGCTGATTGTAAAGAAAAATGTTGAGGGTCAACTCCGTACACCTAATATCGACGATTCTAAATAAAATTTACAAAAACGTATTTTTTTCTAATGGGAAATACGTGTTAAACTTCATTGGGCTTGCGGAACCTCTGAGAATTACTTTCTTCAAAGAAAAAGGCATTTATTTTTTTGTGGATTCGGACAAGTTTGGGGGGTGAGAGCATAATATTTCCAATTTGGACTTTCCAAGTCCAAACTCGGAAGCTAATAAAGATATTTCATTGTTCTTGGTCTAATTTTGCAACTGTCATATCAGTCGTTACTTTTCCGAATTTGCAATTAAAAAATGATAATAATAAGTACACCAATATTGTTTTTATATTATTATGGAAATATACTTTTTTAATTTGGGAAAATTGTGTTTTATTTACAAAAGAGCATAATTTTTTAGATTGCAAAGAGGGGAACAATTTGAACATCCAAACTTTTTTTGCATCTCGCATAGCCTTCGAGAAAAATGAAATTTTTCATTCAAAAAGAAGAAAAAACATCTTCCTTAAAAATGCGTTTAACGATTATTGTCATTTTGGTTTTAAGGATGTTCTGAGTGTACCGTCAAGTTGAAACCTTCTTAATCTTTAACTTGATTTATGAAATTGACAAAAAAAGGTCCATTGATTGTTGAAACCAATTTTAGAAGAGGAACCAAAGTCAAATAATAAGAAAATTGTCGAGGTCATAATTGTTTATCTAAATGTAGTTAATTGCATATTTATGTTTATTCTTCCGCTCCACGCAGAAGTCGTAGTTCCCTGAAAAGTATTTTATAATTCTGTTCGTCACGTTTTGATTAAATATTATTTAGCAAATTGTTTAATTCAAAAAATGACTTACTTGAAGTATTTGTACGTATAATTTCTAAATAAAAAGATTTCCGTAAAAACGTGACGAGTAGAATTATAAAGAATCTTTCAAGGAATAGAATGAGCTTTTGGGAATTAAAATTGAATGAAAATTACGACATTTGCCTAAAGCGAAAGAAAAAATAAATAAATATACATACGCAAATAACTACATTTGAATATATAATTATTACCTCGACTTTTTTCATCATTAACGCTTAGTTTCTTCTCCTCAAATTTGGTGCAATTATCAGTGGGCCTTGCTCGTCAATTTTTTGAATCAAGTTAAAGAGTGAGTGAAAAAGTGAGATGAGGCATCCTCAAAATAGACAAAAAAACTAGATGTGCAAGAAAATTTGGGTTGAACTGAATTGTGGTTCACCGTGATCTTAAATATGAATAAATTTGCTCGAATTTCTCTTAAACTTAATTGAATTTCCTTGAATTTTCTTAAATTGACCTGAACTTTTTGGAATTTAGCTTAACAATCTTGAATTCTTGAACCTCTAATATTGCATTCAGCTAAGTTTTTTTTTAACATCAGTTGAATTCAATTGAATTCTTCTTAGATTTTCTCAAATTCAATTAAATTTTCCATGAATTTCATAGAAATAATTTTTAATTGACTCGAGTTGACTAGAATCGAATCAGATGTAACATGCATAATACTATTCATATTTTATCCATGCCATTTTCCCTTTAACTTTCCTTAAACTCTCCATTCTGAAACCATTAATTTTATTCAATTGTGCCATATCTTCCAGAAATCCCTATTCTACTAAGTTATCATAAAACCTCTCTCTTTCACTAATTTTATTCCTACACGTGTAAGATACATGGGAGAGGTGTTTCTCTATTTTCGAACAACGGAAACTGTACTTTTGTAATAGCTCCAAGCAAAAGATTGGTGCAATTGAAGATAATTCAGCAGCTGTCTATGATATCCTCCAGTTGCAATAACTTTGAGATAATATTCACTAAAAGGCCTTTCAATGCCCATTCTGGCGATAAAATCGACGCAAATGAAAGGATTTGAAATTCTTTTTTTTTCTCATTCTCAACATTACACGTCAGAATAATGACTAATAAACATCTAATGGGAGAATTAAAGTGCGAATCAAGGCTTGCGTGTAATATTGTGTGAAATCTGGAAATACGCCAACTTTGAAAATATGTACTTGCTTTAATCTGAGGGAAATAGTCTTACTAACGGATCAGTATTGGTTTTATGCAACGCAAGTAGACGGAACGATCAAATTAACGTTCGGTACTTCACGGCTTGTCGTGTTACCACGTTTCTTAAAAAACGCAAAAGGGACGAAAAAAAAGTGAAAAAATTCCCATACAAGTAACTGAACGTACGGATATACTGCAACATTTATAATGCGGATAGTATCTTGCGCAGTTAAGCGTCATTAAACAGGTGAAGGCAAAGTAAGGAGTTGAATCACCGTTCAGTAGAAACTCGTCTAATGTTAGAACATTATAAATGAGATTGAAATTTTTTTTCAAATATCTGAAAGGAGTTGATCTATCCTTATCGTGCACGACATCTATGTCTCTCGGCAAAATTTTGCTGACTTGCATTCTCGATTTGCGATATAACTTTCGTCAAGAGATATGACGCTCTTGATATAAAAGAGAAGGAGTGATTTCGATACTAGGAATGAAATGATATACGTGTTGTGACTATTATATAACTGGACTGATGCTCTAGCAATTTTTAGTTACCAAATTATTCAATGGAGTTTTTATCCCCTTTAATGGTATTCTCTTCCTGATTCCTACACCGCTCCATACGAATCTTCCATTGTATAGCTACTAACATCTTTAGCCTTCTTGAAACGATGCAGAGACAACATCGTCCCAAAATTCTCACAATTAAAAAACCATTTTGGAACATCCAAATCCAAATCAATTCTATATCAAACAAGTTTGCTTCTCTTGAAAGAAAGAATACAACTACCAAATTTGTCTTGCAAACTACCTCCAAAAAGCTATTGAAACTTCACCTTTTCCTATCAAACACCCTCAGACTTGACATTTGGTCTACTTTGGACCGCATATCATTTGACCAATCCCAGGGGATTAAGGACCTTTCCACTCAAAAACAAAAAATAAATTCTGACAAACTACTTCCAGTAAAGCGCACACCACTAACTAACACAGTAAAAAACATCTCTAACTATCTTCTCAGTAATTAAACGATTTCAGCCCTGTCTAAAAGACATAATTTTGCAGTAGGAAACTCAATCAGAATGGAGACATCATAATATTACCCACAGATAAAGGCAACACCACAGTAATAATGAATAGAAAAGACTATGGCGACAAAATCATGGACCTTCTAACTGACGATACATATAAAAAACTCAAAAAAGACCCCATAAAAACAATAGTTAGCGAAACAAAAACCATTCTAAAAGACTCTAAACTTGACAAAAAAAACAACATCTAACTTAATACCTACTAATCTCCTCTCTCCAAAACTTGACGGACTCCCAAAAATCCACAAAGAGAACATTCCACTTAGACCGATCGACAGCGTGATGAACTCACCAACTTACAACCTAGCATGCTTCCTCGCCAAAGAACTAAATGCTTTCACAGGAAACTCTGTCACACACGTCCAAAACTCTTTTGACTTTATCAAAAAGATACAACAGATTCACATTCAACCCCAAGACATCCTACTTAGTTTCGACGTAGTATCTCCCTTTACGAATGTACCAATCTCTGATACAATCAATATTATTGAATCCTTTACAAACTTTCCCTCCAATCTCATACCTTTGATAGAGCACTGTCTCAATAAAACCTACTTCTTTTTCAATAACCAATTCTACGAACAAACCTCAGGAGCAGCAATGGAATCTCCAATCTTACCTGTAATAGCCAACATCTTTATGAAACATCTAGAAACTAAAATCTTCAAGCAATCCAGGCTTCAACCGGAATTTTGATGCCGTGACGTTGACGACACTTTCGTCATCTGGAGACATGGACTAGATGAATAACAGAAGTTTCACGATTTTATCAATCGATTACACCCTAATATACAGTTTACCATGGAAATTGAACAAAACGGAAAATTGACTTCCTTGGATGTACTAGTTTACGAAAAATCTGATAACACATTAGGACATGAAGTTTACAGAAAACCCACCCATACAAACAGATACCTACATACCTTCTCCCACCACCACCCATCCCAAAATCAATCGGTGATCAACTCCCTTGTATACAGAGCTGTCTCCATAACAGATAAAGATAACTTACAAAGGGAATTGGGAAACGTTAAACAAATCCTGATACAGAACGATTACACAAACAAACAAATTAATGAAGCAATAAGAAAATACATACACTAGAAAAAAAAGTCAACACAACCTACTAAAGGAAGAGAGAAAAATGACCACCATCCTACCCTACATCCAAGGTGTCACGGAACAAATAGGAAGAATTCTCAAGAAACACAACATTCAAACCATATTCAAACCACCGGCGAAAACAGGAGAACTTCTTAGCAACCCTAATGATAAAAAAGCACCTCCTAGTGATCCGAAGGTATATAAAATCCCTTGCTCTTGTGGCAAAGTTTATATTGGAGAAACCGGGAGAGCGGTGAGCCAACGTGTAAAAGAACATGAGAGTAAAGTCAGGCTGAAACATTTCACGCAATCAGCACTAGCTGAGCATCATATCGAGACAGGACATAGGATTTTGTTTGAAAAAACAACCGTCATCGCAAAAACATACAATATTTTTCCAAGAAAACATAGAGAAGCAATCGAAATTTTAAAGCACCCTAATAACATCAATAGGGACAATGGATATGATATCAATCCGATTTGGCTTTCCGTCCTCCTGGTTTTTTTTTTTTTAAAAAGACTTGATTGGCCAATCAGGTTCGACCAGTTCCCACGGTGGGTGATCTGGCCAATCACAGGCATCGTAGAGAGTTCATATAAGAACAATATAACGTGAAGCTTCAGTTTCAGGTTAGCCCTGAAGAAGTGAATTGTAATGTTCACGACACGCCGGCAAGATTTGTAGTTTTGCACACGATTGCAACTCGAAACACCTCCTTTTATCATAACCAAATAGTTGCATTTTCAAGTCAAGAAGACGAATGTTTTAGAAGAGAGTTGAACTTTTAACAACAAAAAATCATTTTCAATCAAATAGTTGAATTTTCAAGCCAAGTAGACGAATTTTTCAGATGGCAATTGGATTTTCAGCTGAAGAGTTGAATTCTCAACCAAGAATGATGACTTTTAAACTACACATCTGAATTTTCAACTGACGAAGATGAGTTTTTTCGAAGAGAGTTGAAATTTCAACCATAAAAATTTGGATTTTCAACAATAAACTTATTTTCAACCGAGAAGGATGAATTTTCAACAACAAAATTCAAACAAACAGTTGAAGTAACAACCCAATAGTTGAACTTTCAAGCAAAAGAGACGAATTTTCATCAAAATAGTTGAATTTTCTACCTGAAAAGTGGAATTATCAGTAAAAAAAATTTATCCAAGAAACATAAATTTTTTACTAAAAAAGGTGACTTTTTTACCCGAAAAGATGAATTTTCAATCAAACAGTTGAATTCACAACCAAATGTTCAAATTCTCAAACAAAAAAGTTAATTTTCAACCAAGAAAGATGTATTTTCAACCAAATAATTGAATTTCCAAAAAAGAAAAATAATTTTCAATCAAAAAGAGTAGCAGTGTTATCAAGAAAAACGAAATTTTTAGTTTAAAAAAACAGCCGAGAAAAATTTGTTTATAATATTGTTAATAACAATTAAAAAAGTGGATCGTTATCAAAGTATCTAAAAAAAACTTTTATATTTGTTATTAACAGTTGATTACGCTAAAGGAACAAAGATTAAAAGCCGAAAAATAGCCAAATAATGCATTTGTTAATTAAGATTGTGTAAACAATTATCAAATGTTAGCAATTCATAGCAAGAAGTCATTGCTAAATAACTAGCTGTTTAGTCCGTGAAAAAAGCGGAATTTTATTTATAAATACATAACATGATAAAAATTTGTTTAGACAATTGTTATTTACATTAAGAATTATATATTTTCATCGAAATGTCCTTAAAAATTTAGAAGTTAGTTATTTGCAGTTGATTACGTCTAAAGGACCAAGTTTGTACGTCCAAAAATAGCCAAATAGTGCATTTATTAATTAATATTGCTTAAACAATTATTCATTTTTATTGGATGACCAAATACACTCATGTGGCAATCTTTGGCCATCCCATCTTTGACCGGCCTCACGGTTGTTCACGCTTGAATGCTAAAAAACTCTTTGTCCATAAATTGTTCGAATTTAGTGCGAATCAAGTGGCGAATCGCTGCCAATCCCCACGAAACCATTTTCATTCACTTATTTGTTTATAACAAATTCAATGAATTTTTTAACATTTGCGTTGCTATCGGACACCTTTTTTTGGATAGTTGCTTCATGTTTTCTAAGTATTTTTGAATGAACCCAAGTATTTGTTGAAAACCGGGACACTTCAAAAGTAACTTTTTTTTTCATTTTTGTTATTAAATTTAAAAAAATTTAATTTAAAGTATACGCCATGATAGTTCGATGCGGAATTTTAGTAGGTTTCATTTTTTTAAAAACATTCAATTCCTTTAATAATTGTCTTCTGAAATTCAATTTGTCCACGGACGTTTTTTTTTGCCCCACTGTGCGCGCTAACGTATAGGCTGTTAAAAAAGATCGCTGAAAGAGAAGTAACGTAAGGGTTCGTTGTAACGATTTGTATACGGAGGACACATGTAAAATTTAGGAACGAGTTTTGTTTACACCAAGGTCTTCTCGTGCGGCACAAGAGAAGCGAAACGCCTGGCCCCAAAAACAGGGGCCAGAACTCGCCACCCACGATCTCCTAAGCACCTGCCATAACTGCTTCCTTCCGGTTCTCATTTTAACCCATTCAGAATTGTTACATTATCATAAAAGCTTGTTGATGGCTCAAGGGACACATTCTGCTCTTCTAAAGACAAAATAATGACTGGGTATCGTACCACAAAAACGCAAACCACACCCCATTTCCTGGTCTTCTATCTAAACTCACTAATATTTCATTAGCCAAATTTCTTCCCAACTGTAAAAGAAAAAAATCCCATTGTAGAACATAATTATTCGGCGCAATTCAGTTACCAACAAATTAAAGGTCTTTTCAAAAAATCAGTATAAGAACATTGAAGCATTTATGCATTAAAAGTTTTAAAAATTCTTACTATTTATTCAGTGTCTCGTTATGGAATTTTTTCTAGGAACTTTTTTTTAGGTGTTTTTATTCCAGTAATTGTGTGTACATAATTAAATTGTCGTCGTAAATGTCGAAAAATAAATTCACTGTGATAACATGTAAAAAAAACTTTTAATATATTTTAAACAAACTATTTTTCACTCCAAGTCAAGTTTATCGGCGATAAACCCTGAAAAATTAGGCTATTTCGAAAAATGTATACAATCGCTTGAAACATACATTAATTTTTTTCATCTTCCTTCTTCACGGCGACAACGAAAGCGATTAGCCCAGTGCTTGTATTAGGTACTCTTGAGGGAAAGACCTCGGAAATGTGATTTATCAAAAGGAAACGCCGACCCAAATGAATTAGAAACACTTATGACGACTAATTTCCCACTTTGATGTTCAACGTATCTGCTTTCTTGATCTTTACAAGAATCTTTATGGAAATATTTGTCAATATTTTGTAAAAACTTTAAAAATCTCAATTTTTATTAAATTTTATTAAATATTTTTTTTTGGCAGAGGTGGATAGAAATTAATTTCTTCAAAAGCGACCTTGTCACATTTTCATTTTACGACCTTGCCCATCTGTTTGGAATCCCAATTCATTCAGAGAGATCGTATCAGATTTTCAGTAGCTGATTCTATATCTTTATGAGGATTCACCCAGCTTCCAAGAAACTGAACTCAATTTCATTGGAAATGCTCCTCATTTTATTTGTCTCCAATTTAATTTTAATCTCGATATTAATCTTAAAATGAATGACGTGGAATGACAAACAGCCATAATCAATAAAAAAATCATGTGCATGAAAAATATGTTCAGCAACATCCACCATTGTGACAATTTTTTCATTTCATTCACGAAAATCGATTTTTTTTTAAAAAGGCTTAGAACAATTGTTTTAACTTTGATCTCAGAATGTTCATATAGGATGATTTTTTTTAATTTTCTTCATGGAATGTTTAAGAAATCTCAGATAAATATAATCATTAATCAATACAAAAGTTCTATAAAGGCTTCGGTTTGTTCATTATGAATATCTGTATAATAGGGTGGGTCGAAAAAATTTATTTTTTGTATTTCAAAAATCCACTGGGCCTAAAAGTTTATGTATGTTATAAGTAGTGTATCCTGAAAATTTGAGTCCGATAAAAAAGTAATGCAGGCTAGCGTATTCAGGGAAGAGCGCAAAATTTATTTTATGCCTGATACATTTTATAAATTTTTATGATTTTTGCCTCCTAAAAATTGATAGTTTATATTATTACCAACATATCCTGAATGATAACAATTAAAAATTCAATTCAAAAGACTACGCAATTCCACTAAAACGGACAAAAATATTTAAAATTTACGTTTTTCTTTACTTTAAACACCCTTAAAATCCATGAAAATAGTATTAAAAATCTGATAAAATCACATGTTTTTTGGCAAAATATAATCTTTTATTTTGGAATTTTTGATGATCGTATTGGCTTCAGGGTCCAATAATTGAATACAATTTAAATTGCTTCAGACGATATATCGTCCCATCGACAACATCATCTATGACGAGAAATTTTTTATAAAACATATAAGAAATAAAATTCACTAAAGAGGGCCACTATCGTGTGCCGAAACGTTTGAAGCAATTTAAATTGTATTCAATTATTGGACCCTAAAGCCAATTCGATCACCAAAAATTCCGAAATAATTAATATTTTAATTAGATTTTCAGGTCGAAATGATTTCAATTGGTTTGTGGGTGTTTGAGAAGCTTGGCAATGAAACAAAGATTTTTGTAGGCAAAATTTTTGAATCTTACATCCATTGGTGTGAAAATGGCAAAATCTCCAAGACTCGAAGAGAAAGAAGCACCCCGAGAAGAAGGCAAGTCGGCTAGAATATCTTCAGCTCCATGTTTTGCAAATCTCTCGACAATGCCACGGCCAAGTCCGGAAGCTCCTCCGGCCACCATAGTAACAACGTTCTGTAAATATTTATGGCTTTTTAAACTTTAGAAGGTTTTAAGTTAACAATTTATTATAAATCTAATTTTCAAAAGGAATGTGTATTTCTTCATACCTCTCGCCTGAATTCGTTTTAGCTTTTTTTTTTAAAAAAAAATGCAGGAGGCTCATCACAACTTCTAAAGCTTCTAACAGATGATCTGGGGTTTGTTATAATTGTATCTTACATTTTTTTCAGTGCTTACTTGATTTAACTATATCATTATACCCCCACCCCTCATCCTCCTCCTCCTTCTTTATCCCTCTTCCTTCTTCCTCAAACATTCTAAAAGTTTATTGTGCTTGATTAAAAATAATCCAAACTTCACGATCACCAAAAAAAAATCCTTGTATCCCATAAAATCAACCATTCTGTCTAGTTAGGAAAGGAGTTAACATAAAATATCTATTTAGAACACTAGGTGCACACCTAGTAAAAACAACATCTGCAAAAAAAGCAGCGTAGTCGCTGGTGGCGCACCCTATGATATTCACTATTAACCTAGGTTGCCTTGCTAATGAAACTAGATTTTGTTTACTAGGCTGGCATAGTTGAATCAACAGTATGCCCATGATTCTGTTAACAAGGAATCTTCGTCTCTTAAACTAGATTTATTTAACTAGAGTTAAAAACTGATTCTAAAAAAAATATTTCTCAGTTATTATATAACAGCAGATTTTAATAATACCGATACTTCATTATTATGAAATTAGATTATAACATGCATGTACCTGATTTATTTAATAAATTCTAACATGAGCTTTCAAATCATGTATTATTTAATTGACATATATATATGATTGTCCTTATCATCTCAAAAATTGTTGATTCAATATTATTACGGTACTGCTAGGTATCAACTATTAATAGGTTATCTGGACACTTTCCCGTATTTGATGCATCCGAAGGGTCTATTCACTTCTAAAAGCATTTGAAATCCTACGATCTCCAAATCTATGAAAACATGAGCTAGAGATATGAAATTCTTAATCTCTCACTGTGATTCACTGGATTTTTTTAATAAGATCTCTTGAAGATCTGATGGTATTTTTCAAGATTTGCAAAAAGATTTTGATATGATTTAATTTATTATTGAGATCTTCCGTGAGATTTTCAAAAAGGATGATTTATTGCTTCCTTATAGATAATTTAATTTAATGCACATATAATTCATAAAAAACATTCTTCTGCAGTCTAGAATTGTAAGAGAAAAAGGGAAATATATGAATAGATAAAGAAAGTAAATGAGTTGTGAATATAAAACATATATTTAATGCGCAATTATGGGGAAAAAATTTGCGTGAACAATTTCAATTTAGCATTTCAAGGTTATATTTTTGATTTGTCCTCATATTTTCTACTGCGTAATATAGTTTATATGCAGAAAACCAAAAAAATGTTGAGGTCATCCTTGATATACCTTTTAGCTGTGAATAATAAGATTCTCAATAGTGTCAAGCTGTAGTGAATATATTTACTTGAAATCAAGATCTTCTACATGCTTCTAGATATTTTTTCATGGGTGAATATACATATATAAATATCAATAATTTAAGGGTATATAAGGCGCAATTCATACATAATTTTTCAGTTTATTGGAAGAGTTCGTTTAATGAGCACTACTGAAAAACAAGTGAACATTAAAAACTTGAACTATAGTGCTTTGTAAGTAATATTTGAGAAGTGAAAAAGAGAAGAAGGTAGTTCAAGAAGAAACGAATATTCAATAGTGATAACTTGATTTCTTATAACAAATTTTGGCTAATCACCACTAACGATTTGTTTGAGAGCTATACTAACTAATCACAATGAGTTCTCAAGTCTACATTAACTGTTTTAAGTCAATGGAAAATTTATGGAAAAAACAAAATCACAGTCGTGAATACAGTGCTGAAACATCAACTTTTATTCATGACTACAATAAGATTTTGAATTCATTGGAAGAAAATCTTGAGAAACTAGAGAAACAGGAAGATCACAAATCTGAATTATTAACTTTCATTGAATTACCGGAATAAGTACAGAAGAAAAAGGCAGTTGTTGATATTGAAAGTAACGATGGCTACTTATTTCTCTGGTCAGAGATAACAGATCTTTACCCAGCTAAGGATCATGTTTGCAGAACTAGTTCATATCCACACTTCAGTGATGATCTGCCTTAAAATGATATAGACTTTCCAATTGGGATGAAAGATGTTACCAAATTCGAATACAAGAATGGTTTGTCTATTAATGTTTATGGTTTAAAGCATATACAAATTGGAGAACAAGATAAAATAGTACCAATACATTTGAGCCAAACATTATGAAGGAAACCTGTAATCAATCTACTTATGTTAAGAAAAAATTATGTTGATGATTTCAGTAGCAAGAGTAATCAATATCTAACAGATAATAATACAATCTTCCATTTCACGTGGATCCGAAATTTGCAGCGTTTAGTAAGTTTACAAAATGGAAAACGTTATCGACCTTCATGGTTATGTAACAAATGTTTATGTTTCTTTAAAAGTGAATTTTCATTTAAAAAGCATAAGATCTCTGATCATTGATTATTGTGAACCCAATCTGTAAAGTCAGTTTGAATAAAGGATATCCTGTATAATTTCTTTAGAGCAAAATAAGAATATTTTAAAAAGAGAAACTGATGTTCTATTTATTTCCACTTCACCTTATCGTAATTCACTTTTTGAAATACAGTGTGTGAGAGAGCGAGAAAGTAGGGTGGAAGAAAGAGAGAGCGCGCGCGCGTGTGTGGTTGTGTGTGTGTGTGTGTGTGACCACCTTTTGGACCACCTCGAATATTAAGAAAAAAAAATTCACTCCGCCCTTCCCCTCATGGAGGCGACATGCTTATCTATAAAGATCCAACATGGGCTTTCCTCGTTGTTTCCCATTATGGTTGTTGGATTTTTATAAAATCTATTCAAAGTTTTTTTTTGATTCTATTTTTTTGTCAAGTCATTTAACTTCATCGACAGGTGTGTTTATCTTAACTTTAAAACTAAATTCTCCTACTAAATATTTTTTTCATAAAATGAGACCTAACTTAAAATAAAAAATTTCAATCCTTAAAATAAAAAAGTACATAAATTAAAAAATGACTAAATCGGGAAAATAGAACCCAAATTTTCTACAACTTGAGACTGTCTGGAACTGTAAACTAAGCACTTTAAATTTAAAAGTTCAAGTTTATCCAAAAGTCGTTTTATCAGCTCATCAAATGTGTTTTCACTAAAGCTGTTTTTGAACATGCCGATTTTTCATTTTCACCAGACATTTAACGATTATCTTGGCTTCTAAAATCGAATAACCAGAGAAAATCCATTAGATATCAAGAAATAGGGACCACAAAACCAAATCTATGGCACATCTTTTAGCAATTTTCGGAACCAATTCTGAAATACGACTTGATCGTCTGAGAAAAATGTAAATCAGTGGAAGTTTTCGTAACGTGTAAAAGAGTATTTTTAGCATGAAAAATGTTTGCTATATTTCTCAGTTTCTAAATATCAAGGTCTCTAGAGTTATATTTGGTTTTGTAGGAAAATCGACTTTCCGTAAATTTAAAGCTGTAAGTCAATCCACGAGTTAATTTACATAAAAGTTTTACATGTTACGACGAAAAGTTTAAAGTAAGTTTTTAGAGGAGGGAATTATTTCCTCCGGTTTGTAAAATTCAATTTAAGAGTCTGGTCTAAAGTCGACCTGAGCTCTTCCAAATTTACAATTTAAATGTTAAATTTTCAACCGTAAAAGTTTCTTTAAACTTAAAGTTTACCTTTGATTGAAAACACAAGAAAAAATTATAAGTTGATTGAATTTTCAAAGATGTTCTTTATTGAATTTTACTAAAACTTGAGTTGTACTCTTCATAAAAAATGTATAGGTTAACGGTTATTGCTCCGAGTAAGATGTCTCTATAGGTATAATGTAAAAAAAAAAATGTTATTTTGTGAAGCAGGTTTGAAATGATTTATGGGTAACACTCTGCGGGTGCCATGCGCAACATAGGGAGTTTACATGTAAGTTTGAAAGCCATCGAATGAGAATTTAAGGGAGAAAGAAGGTATTCGTCTTGCGTTAGCGACTTTGTAGATCGATGAATCGTCGACTCTCTAATATCAAAACCATTACCTGTGAATGTTTTTTCATTAGCTACGAAATCCTCCCTCAAACGGAACGAAAATCCTTTTAGCTCAAAAAAAATAGTAATTCTTAAATCAAATACTTGAAGATCAAGAAAGGTTTTCATGCAATGTTCAAACTAAGGGGGGAGGTGTCACGTATTAAAATCAAACTTATTAACAATTTCAGTATTGAATTTCCGAAAGATTGAAACTTTTTCCCACTGGAGGCCTCCCTGGGGCAGAAATGAAAGAGTTTTGGTTGATCTCAACTCAATTCAAGATTGCTGAGACGAGGAAACAAGTTTTTTGTATTTTGGAGCCTTGGGCAAAAATTCGCGAGCGATTCAGAGAGAAACGACTCAAGAGAAATAAACTTATTGCGTGGCCGAGGGGTGATGGAAGGAGTGCTCTAATATCAGCACTGTAGTGCAGTTGATAAGAGAAAAGAATAATATAAGAAAAAAATATATATAAAGAGAGAAAGGTTCACATATCCACATTATAGACTATATACACGTAAGTACGTGCTCTCATACAATTCCCTCTTTCTTTTTTCACCCCTCTTTTCTCACTCTTGCTCACTTCTCTTATCGACTTTTCTTTTTTTTTCTTTTGGTCTAGAGGCCAGGACAATGGGATGCTCTCGAAGGTTCGAGGAGACTGGACCACAAGGAAGCTTTAGGTTTGGAATGTGAGCACGAGTGTGAGTGGAAAATCGTTCAAGCGATTCGTACAATGTTTTCAAGAATCCCCAATAATTTCCTCGTCAGTAAAAAAAAACCTAAGAGCTATTTATCTAGAGCAGTTCACAGATGTATTCATTGAGGAAAAAATGTACCATTTTTGAGATGTTTTTTGTTAATGAGGGTATAAAGCTAGTCTTTTAATTTGAAACTTCACCGTTCTCAGCACATATATTCATAAATTCGCTCAGCCACACAAACAAATATCCGCTACCGCTCTTAAGCATTTCATCGTGGTGATACCATCCACACCAGCAGCCTTACCATTTTTTAGTTTCTGAATTACGGATATAATGTCGCGGATGTTGATTCTTCTTCCGCCACCTACAACGGGATTGTCTAACGTTTTTATGCTCCATAGCTTGACCTCCATACAATTTCTTGAAAAAGTCCCTCGCACAGACATTCACTTTATTCGTATCCCATACTATTTCACCATCAGCATTCTTAATTCCGACTAACTCAGTGCCAGTACTTCCTTTCTTAATTTTCTTAACCCTCTTCCAAAATAATTTCTTACTTCCTTCAAAATCAATATGCATTTTTGTATCTTCTTCCGCTTTGATTTTATCCTTGCTTTCTTTGAGTAGCATTTTCGATTTTCTATTTTATCCCTATAATGAAAATGTTTATATACATAAAAATAGAGAAGCAAAGATAGAATAGAAGATCTATTCCAGTCCTCTCCACACTGCTAAGACCTTTAATATTCAGCTTTCTTGAGTATGCTTGCTTTTTCTCGTTAACAGCCACGCAAATTTCATCATTCCATCAAACATCTCCAGTCTTGCTTCCTACAGCTGCAGTACCGCAAACTTCAGATGCCTTCTTGAAGATGCTACCCCGGAAGTATTATCCAGGAACCCAATACATTTTCATTGCCTAATTCCGTCTTCCAGCAGGTTTCGGACTCACTTCAGAGATCAAAAACAGTGTCAATAGTGTTGCAAATTTGAAAAAATAGTGTCAAAATTGTGTCACAAAATTTTTCAAGTATTAAACTTATATATAAACGGAAATAAAAAATAGAAGAAGGTGCGGTGTGCACATGAACAATGTTTTCATTAAATTACATTTTTTAAAGCATATTCGATGAATAATTAGCATAAATTAACTAATACAAAAATTAAAGGAGTTCTTCTATTGTCACCTTTCGTCGTGTGATTCTTGCAGCACTATTTTGAGTGTACACGCATCGAGCGAATAGACTAGTTTGCATCCTCCGTTAGAATCCAAATTCTTTCCCATACTCAAAAAAGCTCCATTGTTTTTTTCTTTTTTTATGTCAGAACATTTTTTCTTAACCTTTTTCAAAATGCAGTTTTTACCGGATTACCTTCTTTTTGTACCTGGCTTGACTATTTGATTTAATTTAGAGTTTTCTAGGGGCATCCTTTTTGTTTGTTCCTAGTCCATCCTTGTTGTCTGTTCTTTATTCAACCTTGTTCTTTATTCCTTGCCCATCTTAGTGGATTATTCCTTGTCCATCCTTTTTGTTTGTTCCTTGTTCAACCTTGTTGATTGTCCCATGTTCATCCTTGTTGTTCATTAATTGTTCATCATTGTTGTTTATTACTTGTCCACCCTTGTTGTTTGTTCCTTGTGCATTCTTGCTGTTTGTTCCTTGTTCATCTTTTTTGTTCATTCCTTGTTCATCCTTGTTTATTCCTTTTCCATCCTTGTTGTTTGTTCCGTGTTCATCCTTGTTGTTCATTTCTTGTTCATCCTTGCTGTTTATTCCTTGTTAATCCTTGTTGTTTGTTCCGTGTTCATCCTTGTTATTTATTCCTTGTCCATCCTTGTTGTTTGTTCCTTGTTCAATCTTTACGTTTAATTTTTTGGGAAAATCCTTTCTTCTTTTTGTCTTTTGCTTTTAAATCAGAAGATTCAGGTTCAGCAACATTCGAAGATTTGGGATTGCTTTCGACGGATCAGGTCACCAACCACTTTTCTCCTCTTCGACTTAATTTCTTTTATTAGATTATGGATGTCTATATTCCTGAGCTGTTGTTCTTTTTTCTCAATTTCTCAGCGGTGGCAAGCACTTTATTTGCCACATGAGTACCCGCAAAATCCTTTTGATTTAAAGCTTCTTTCTTAGCTCTTTCTGTCAAACAATTCGAACTCTTCTCTTTTAAATCTCTTTCCTATTGAATAATATTAAATTTCTGCTCAAGCTCATTAACCTCTTATTTTCCACTTAAAACTTCTTCAAATTTTTCTTTTCTTTGAGTTTTTCTTTGTCCCTCTTCTCAAGGAAAAGTGGAGAAATAGTCTCATTAGCGGATAATTGTAAGAAAATAGTGTTTTTGGTGTAATTTTCTTCGAAACAGTAGCAAAATAGTTTCATCGCTCAAAAACAGCGTCAAACAGTGTCCATAGTGTGGTGAGTCCGAGGCCTGTTTCAGTCTCCTCTATGATGTCCTGAATATTTATTCAGCTTTTCACGATATACCATATATACTTCTGGTTTCTGCAAATTCTCCACTTTCACTCGCGTCTGCTTCGACTTATTATTAATTCTTCTTTTCTCCCATCCTTGACCTAGGTTCATTTTTTAAACTGTGAGGTAGTGATCCGTTCCACATTCAGAACCTCTCATAACCACCCTTACATCTCTTACTAGCCCTCTCAGTCTCTCATCCGCTATAACAAAATCAATCATACTGTGGCTTTCGCCTCTACACCAAGTATACATGTGGATAATTTTATGTCTGAGCCAAGTTTTTGTAATAAACAAGCCTTTTTTTAAGCATAAGCTATGCCGGATAAAGGAAATATTGAATTATTATTTTATGCTAAAAACATGATCTCCCAAAATCGTTCTACTGATAAGATCGTTTACAAAGGCAAATGGACAGAAAGTACACAATGGTTGAATGATTCAAGCTCTACTGCAGAATATATATATATATATATATATATATATATATATATATATATATAAA
>JAUMHM010000085.1:3023346-3040437 GCA_032362435.1 Melikaiella ostensackeni
TGCAATGTTCACGAAACGTCGGCAAGATTCGTAGTTTTGCACACGATTGAAACCCGAAACACCTCTTTTCATCATAAAGTATCATTTAATGAAGTAAAAACATAATTCTTGTCCTTTTTTCAACTTTAACAATAATTTACGGTGCATACGGATTTTTTTACTACTGCATAATTTTCGAAGGATAATTATAGTTGTAAATATCAATTTGAAGAACCCTTTTTATCTATTAAAAATTTGATTTTATACCAAAATAACAAAAAATTTGCTATTATTCGTTATTTTGAGCTTTATCGTGGATGCGCGAACACGAATATATATATTTTTTCTGTAACTTTTTGAGGGAGTTCTGTGTACCAAACTACAACTTTTGCACCTCCTCCGAATTTGAAAAAAAAAAATTAAAAACCTTATTTTGCTCCGCCCTAGTGCCTACTAAAATCTAAGAACCAATATCCTCGTAATTTCAGTCAAGTAATGCTTTTTTCAAAACTGACGATTAAAACCACTTCTCTCGTGTTTGTGGTACTAAAACATATCATGGAGGTGCGTAACTACAAACTGTGCCATTCGAGACAAGCTGTGTATTTACACGAGCGTCGTAATCATGTATCTAAGTACACGATCGCACACTTAATAGTATATTTCTATCAGACACGCTATTAAATTGCAATCCCCCGCAGTCTCGGAATCTCACGTACAATGAGCCTTAAGCTCAATTTCACGCGAGCTTGGAGCAAACATCGATTTCAAAAGAGGAAAACTGTTTCCCTCTTACTGGAAATACCTCGAGTAATACACGTAGCCGTACTCAGTCGGCAAGGTAAAATCTATATATGGTAGTTCAATATTTACGCGAAAATATTTATGACCGCTTAACCTCTTCCAATTATAGCTTTATAGCTATGATGTATGTGTGTGTATATTAAGGCATATAAGGAATTTGCGGGATGGATGCATAGAGTTGTTATTCTTGGGTCGCTCCGTGTCCTTAAGACACACGAGGATTTCGTCGGCCCTTCATATGAGTCCCTTTTTCATGCAGAATCTTTCCCATTATCATACTTCCTTTTTTTATTTTCTCACAATCACCCAGTCAGGGTTTTAATGTACCCCTATCTATTATCATTACACTGACTTTGATCTTTTTTTTTTAGATTTCTTCCTGTCAGGAATATGATATATTAAAAATGTGAAGTAAAAATTGGATATTTTTATTAAATTATACAGGAGCACCTGGTATAAGCGAAAGTAAGTGTGTAGCGAATACGAAGTGCTTAGGTGAACTGCGTTCGAAGCGTAACTGAAGGATCGTGCTCCGTGAAATTAAAATCAGCCACCCTCAACGTTGCAATCTCTATTCTGCAAAACCTTTTCGCAGTTTTTCTGAAGAAAAAGTGCTTGACATCGAGCGAAGCGAATTTGCGGCTGTAATATTTTTTTTTAGAAACATTATTATTTCAAAAGAGAGGCTGACATTTTCAAATCTTCCTTTCCAAAAAGAATAAAATCATGCAGTAACTCTAACGAGGAATTTGCGAGTAACAAAAAAATTTATTTTTTCAAGTCTTTTAAACAGAAAGAGACACTTTCTTGAACTATCTGCGAAAAACTATATTTCAATTTGCTATTTTTGTTGGAAATTTCAAATTGTCAGAATCAAAATATTGTTACTAGAGTAATAGGAATACAAATAGTAATATACACTAAACTCTCGAGTTAGTGCGGGTCTCGGGCATTGCTTACTTTGACCGTGAGACCCTTCCGAGAATATCTACGATGAAAACAGTCAGCGCCGAGTGAACCATTTCCAGCAGGAATACATAATATTCATTAACTGCACTTTTTACAAATGTAGATTCTTGTTGTCGTAAAGGATGGACCTTTTTTTAATTATGAAGACTAATTAATAAAAAGAGGATTTTTCACGTGTACTTAAAAAGAATGCGAAATATGTACGCAAGTGCGCGAGCTGCCCGCTTTGTCGCTACGGCACTGCGTGATTGCCTCAAGGTCGCCGCGCGTCTTCCCCTGTCCCCCGGAGTCCATTGTGGGCGAGTACGAGCTGGCAGAATTCTAGGGACGCAGTAAGACAAGGCGTAGTATATCGAGCGTTGAGTGTAAATATTTTCTCAACTTTTAATCTTTTAAAGCTTTAAATTGGAGATGGATGTGTACAAGCTGATCAGATATTCATGCGCACAATTTAAAGCTTTGGAAATTCAAATGATAATAATTTGGAACTGTGAAATGTATAAACCCTTAGTCTGAAATTATTCACTTATCAATGTTTTAATGCTTTTGAATAATTTTTCCTTTGCAGGGAACTTTGAAAAAAAGTGAACTAGTCTTTAAAAAGTGGAAAGCCGATTTCGTTAGCAGACTTGAAATGCACATATAAAACTGTAAATTAAAAACTTTGGAACGTTTCGAAAGACACAATTCAATAGGAGAAAACTTAAAATTGAATAATTCAAATTAATGCGTTCAAATTTTTAAAATGTACCATTTTGAGAACGAAAAACTTACACGATTTTAGCATTAGTTTTTCAAAACTGAATAATTTCAGATTTAAAAATATTTTAAACTGAAAATTTCAAACGCAGTGGTCTCAAAATTAAACAATTCAAAATCCCTTTATTGCATTCTTTTTACATTGCTTATTCCAAATTATTATCTAATTTGATACATATATATCTAATTTTTAAAATTATAACGTGTCGGAGCAGACGAACGAGTGATTGAGTGTTTTGAGGGTACGAGCGAGTAAGCAAGAGAGAGAGAGATCGAAAAAAGCGCAGCCGTATCTTATTCTACTAAATTCTAATTATTCTTAATGTACAATTTCAGTTAACCTTATGTTTCTATGTGACTTCCGTTTCCTTTTTCTCATTTCCTTCCCACTCATGCTTTATATTCTCTCTCCCCCACACTCCGTCATTCTTCTTCCTGATCTCCTCTAGCTTTTTCTACTTCCTTCACCCATTCTTCTCCCAGTCCCTCCACCCCTAAAATTTTCTTGACATTCTCTTGTCATCCTCCCCTCTCCTCCTTTGCTCTCATACAATCATCCGATATATGCTCTTATGCCTCCTCTACCCATTTACATACTCTGCATTTTTTCTTCTCATCCTTCTCCCAATAAATTGCTTCTTTTACCTCATTTACCAGTCTCCATCTAGCTATTCTTTTCCATCTTTTTCCCCCACCTTCTATCTAGATATTTTGGCAGTTCTCTTTCGATCACCTTATACCATTGACTGTATCTTTATTCACCTATCCTCCTCTATCTACATATCACCTGCCTTTCTCTATCTCTTTTTTTCAATTTTATAATTATAATTCATTTTTTAAATTGCTTTATCAGGGTGTCAACTCAAATCCTGAAAAAAAATTCCCTGAGAATTTCAGGTTTTTTCCAGGTATTTCTAGATTTTTCCAGGTATCATTTTTCTTAAGGGCGTTGGAACTAGGCCATAATCTAAAAATTGAATTACCTCATTTTACTCCAAAAATACTAGAATTACATCTTTGTTAGACATTTAGGGCCTACTCGTGTTTAAAATCAAGTCTTTATTCGCAGCGAAAAACTGGGTGATTTTAATAATTTTTGTGTAAAACGATTTTTTGGAATGTTAGGGTTAGAATCCCAAAAAAATCGTTTTACAGAAAAAGTATTAAAATTAACTGATTTTTCACTCCGAATAAAGACTTGATTCAAAACAGGAGTAGGCTCTATGTATCTACAAAGATGTAATTCTCTAGTATTTATGGAGTAAAATGAGGTAATTCAATTTTGAGGTTAGGGCCTCGTTCCAACGTCTTTAATAAGAAGCCATTCAAATATTAAGTACTGCATTTTTTAAAGCAATCAACCCTTACACCCTTTCAAATTCAAAGGATTACATAATACTTAAATAACTCAAATTTATTGTCGCCTTGTGAATGGTTAAATTTTAAGTAATCAACATAAAAAAATCGAAATATGTGTACAATTTCTCGAGTTTACTATCAATAATTTTCTTCAGTCCTTGTGAATATCTAAATGGGTAAAATATATAACTTTTTTTTTTTGAAACTTCAACTCTTTCGTTGAAAATTGACCTTTTTGTTGAAGATTCATATTTTCGGGTTCAAAATTCAACTGTTTTGTAGAAAATTCAGCTATATTTGGCTGAAAATTAAACTATTTGATAGAGTATTAACGTTATTGTTGGAATTTCATATTTTCGAGTTACAAATTCAGCAGTTTGGTTGAATTGTTTCTCTTTCTTGACCGAAATATCTCTCATCGTTAAAAATTCACCTATTGTATTGAAAATTCGTCTTTTTCGTTTAAAAATTCATCTCTTTTGGTAGAAAGTTTTTTTTTGGTTGGAAATGCAACTTTTTGGTACAAAATTAATCTGTTTTGGTTGAAGATTCAACTATTTTGTTGAAAATTTAACTATTTGATTGAATATTAACGTTATTGTTGAAAATTCATATTTTCGGATTGAAAATTTAGTAGTCTGCTAGAAAATTCAACTACTTGGTTGAAAAATTCAACTTTTTGGTTGAATTATTTTTCTTTCTTGACTGAAAAATCTCTCTTCGTTAAAAATTCACCTATTGTGTTGAAAATTCGTCTCTTTCGTTTAAAAATTCAACTCTTTTGGTAGAAAGTTTTGTTTTTGGTTGAAAATGCAACTTTCGGGTGGAAAATTAATCTGTTTTGGTTGAAGATTCAACTATTTTTTGAAAATTCGACTACTTGATTGAATATTAACGTTATTGTTGAAAATTCATATTTTTGGGTTAAAAATTCAGCAGTTTGCTAGAAAATTTAACTATTTGGTTGAAAATTCAATAGTTTGGCTGAAAATAAACTTTTCTGTTGAAATTTTTTTTTTTTGTCGAGTTCAACTGTTTTTGATTAAAATATCAACTATTGCATTTTTCGTTGAGAATTCACCTTTTTTTGTTGAGAATTCACCTTTTTTGTTGAAAATCTAACTACTTGGTTGAAAATGGAACTACTTTGTTAAAAATTCTTTTTTTTTATTTAAGATTCATCGTTTAAGTTGAAAATTCAATTCTTTTTTTGAAAATTCGTCTTTTTGGTTTGAATATTTATTTATTTGAGTAAAAATTTCATCTTTTTTAGTCAAAAGTGCAACTGTTTGGTTGAAAATGAAACAAACAAGTTTCATTTAAATCAATATAAATCAAGTACTACAAAAGTTGCTTTTACAAAAGAAATCATTGATATTTAATTTTATATTACATTTTTTTAAATTTTAGCTCACTCGAAAAAATTCCCTTACTTAAAAAAAAATCCCTGACATTTCCAGGTTTTTCCAGGTATACGAAAATTTCCTGACAATTCTAGATTTTCCAGGTTTTCCAGGTGAGTAGACACCCTGATTGCTTAATTTTGAACTGGACTATATATAGTGCACATCCTTAAGGGTAAAAAAATATATATATTTTTTTTTTGGAAAGTGATCGATTTTTCTGAGGAAGTCGAAACTGCGGATAGGGAGAAGAGTGTGAGAAAGGGAGGGACAGAGAGAGGGTAAGGGGAAACGAGAAGAGAAGGAGGTCGTGGGAGTGATCGATGGGGTGGCGTCCAACCGTGTCTAAATAATTAGCTGTCTGTGTTCCGAGCCCGCACCGTTTGTAGTGGGCACCGTATATAGATAATGCGAGTCACGTGTTCGCTGACTGCACCGCCTGCGTCGTGGTTCAGTCCGAATCGTTCACCGTGCTGCAAAGCACCCTAATCTTTTATACCAACCATTTATAAACGAATCGTTCTCACATAAACTCCACTAAATTCCTCTTATTAATCGTACATATTTGTCACGGGCCAAAAAAAAAGATAAAAAGAAGGACTGTACAAATATTTCTCCCTTTCTTTCTCTGTACCTTTACAAACAACTTTATCAAACTTTTTAGCAATTCATATAGCAGATTGTTATCAAAGTCAAAGTATCCATCAAGAATCAAATTTGACATTTTCAGAATATCCCTGATTCCTGAATAAAAGGAGGGTTCCTTCAAATTGCAGGCCTCATTCAAAAAATTCAAAATAATGTCAACTGTAGTAAATAATTTGAAAAATAGTAACAAAATAGTGTCATGCAATTTTTGAGTATTAAATAAAGGAGTTAACTATTTTTGAAATCTGGTATACAATATGCATCTCCCATGAAATCGCGTGAAATTGTTTCGAGTCTTTTATAATACCCTATTATTAATATTATAACATTAAGCCAAATCCCATTCGGGGTAAACGTAACTCGTTCGGTTCTGTTCTCATTTCACTACCGGTGATGAAGGAATTTGTATGGTAAATTTGGCTACGGGATGTTTAGGAGGAGAAGGAAAAGGTTTTAGATCAATATCACAACGTCGCTTCGACACTAGTCGCTTGATCGATCTCTCTAGCAATCACCCCACCTGAAGAACTGCGCAAAGCCATTATAATAACGGGAATAATTATAACAATCCACTAAGAAAATCGCTTCACGTGGGGCCATTAGTATCCAAAATCTCTCGTTTCAGACATCACTCTTCTTCTTATAAACAATTGCTCTCCATACATCCCTATCCTTACATACCTCTTTTGTTTCCGTTACATCCATGCATCGTTTCATGCACGTTCTTGTATTTCTACGACTTCGAATATCCCTTCTTTTAGGGTCTCATTCACACATTCCAGCCATTTTCTTTTCGGTCTACCTCTGGGTACTCTACCACTCACTTAATCCAAATATACTTGGTTCGTTAAGCGTTCTGTACTCATTCTCTCAACATAAACAAACCATCTCAGCAAATTTCTTTCACTCTTGTCAAACAATGTTTCTTCTACATCACATCATTTGAAAACCCACTCATTACTGATTTTGTCCATTAGCGTTTTACCGCACATATTCCGCAGGAACTGCATTCCATCCGCATTCACTTTGCTCCTATCATTTTCTTGGTACGTCCAGATCTCGCTACCATACAACACTGTGGATGCAAGCACAGAGTTATATATTACAATTTTAACTTTATTCGTTACATTTTTACTTCTAGTAATAGCTTGTACACTGTCGATAATCTTTCTACCCTCGTTCATACGCCTGGATATCTCTGCATCAATTCTTCCGTCAGCAGTAAATAAGCTTCCAAGATACACGAACTAATCAACTTGTTCTATCCTCTCTTCGTTTAAGGTATTATGGTCAAGGTGCGCATTTTTCTATAGATTTTTATAAAAAAATTCATATGAATTCTAGAAAGTAAACGAAGAATATTCGCCCAAACAAATTTTTTTTACTGCACAGTTTTCTCTGAAAAAATTCATCAAGTTTACATTGAGTATATGGTAAGAAAAGGTTTTCATGTAATTGCACAACTTCCACTCCATGGATGTACATGAAATTATTTCACCTGTAGAATGAGCGTCAATAAGTAAGTAGCATTTTTGAACACAACCTTTTACAGCACAGTAATTATGAAAAATTGATTAACAAAAGTGTTGTTCTATCAAATCCGCACACATGGCAACGATGTAAATTCTAGTGACTCGATGTGTGCGCACTGCGTGCATTACGGGATCGAGAGCGGTTATACTTACACTGACTTTCACTGAATTAGGTTAGGTCTCTAGGAATATTTCCTAGAGACTCTTATCGAAACTTTCTCTCTCGGGCAAAAAAAGATAGAACGCACCACAACGTTGCCACAATTGGGGATATCTTGAACTTAGCAGCTAACCTTTTGGTTTGCGCCGAACTTCAGCGTGATCATAATACCTTAAGGCAATGTTGCAAACTGTTTTCTCACCCCTTCTTTCAAAAACGATAATTTTTGTTTTATTTGCGTTAATCTTAAGATCCATATTCTTCATGCTAGTATCCAGTCTGCTCATCATTCTCTGCAAATCGTCGACTGATTCTGCTGTAACAATCTTATCATCTGCAAACGTCAGTCCGCAGCCTTGCCTAACGCCCTGCTTGATATGAAACCAATCGCTCAGTTGTCCATTCACTCTTACACTCGCTTAATTACCATTATATATTGATTTTATTGCTCTTCTACCATCCACTCCATACTCCTTCAGAACTTCCCAAAGTTTAGATCTCTTCACCTTATCGAAAGCTTTTTCCAGATCAACAAATGCACTGAAAACTCTTTTGTTTACTCTCAACCTTTTTTCTATGATCTACCTCAAGCTAAATATCTGATCCGCACATGATCTCCCTGGCATAAAGCCACATTGGACTTTCCAGATCCTTTCCTTAGTTATTCCCATGACCTTCTCAATAAGTATTTTTGTAAATATTTTGCCCACGGTACTTAGTAGGCTAATCGCTCTATAATTAGTACAGTCTCCTTTATCACTCTCTCCCTTGTAGACTGGGACGATAATCGCCTTTCTCCAATGATTCAGAACTTCACCATACACAGCACACGTACTCGTATTCATAAATTCGCTCAGCTACACAAACAAATATCTGCCACCACTCTTGAGCATTTCAGTGGTGATGCCATCCATACTAACAGCCATAGCATTCTTTAGTTTCTTAATCACAGATATAATGTTGTCGATATTGATTCTTCTTCCGCTTCCTACAACGGGATTGTCTAACGTATTCTCTTCAATGAGAAGGTTGTTATGCTACATAGCTTGACCTCCATACAATCTCTTGAAGAAATCTCTCTCAAACAGTCTTTCATTTTGTCCGAATCCCATACCATTTCACCATCAGCATTCTTAATTCCGATTACGTTAGTGCAACTACTTCCTTTCCTAATCTTTTTAATTAATTTCCAAAATAATTTCTCATTTCCTTCAAAGTCATTTCGCATTTTTTTATCTTCTTCCGCTTTCATTTTATCCTTGCTTTCTTTGACTGGTATCTTGGTTTTTCTGTTTTTATATCTATAACCATTTTCTTATCTAGTCCTTTCTTCATCGCTAAGACCTGTACTATTTAACAATCTCGAGTACGCTTGCTTTTTCTTGTTGACCTTCTACATTTTTATTGTCCAATTCAGTCTTCTAGTCTTCTTCAGGATGTCATAAATATTTACTCAGCTTTTTACGATTACCAGTTGTACTTCTGATTTCTGTAAATTCTCTATTCTAACTCGCGTCTGCTTCGGCTTATTATTACTTCTTCTTTTCTTCCACCCTTGACCTAGACTCATTTTTGAAACTAAGATGTAGTGATCCGTTCCGCACTCAGAGCCTCTCATAACTCATGTATCCCTTACAAGCCGTCTTAGTCTCTCATCCGTTACAAGAAAGTCAATCATACTGTGGCTTTCGCCTCTGCACCAAGTAAATATGTGGATCATTTTATGTCTGAACCAAGTGTTCGTAATAAACAAGTCTTTTTCTAAGCATAAGATAATCAATTTAAACCCGTTACCGTTCGTTTTTGGTTCTCCGAAATGGCCCAGTACCCTGTTAGTACCTTCGCGTTGCACACCAACCCAGCCAGAGATACAAATATATCTCCGAGTAAAATTAATCTTTCGCCAGGATCGCAAGTACCTAATATATCATTTAACGAGTCCCAGAAGGTATCTTTTACATACATCTTGTCACCATCAACTGGAGTATAGCACACTATAATAAATAGCCTTCTGATTCCTACTTTCATTCGAACTCATAGTAATCTAGACGATACACATTCATACATTTGACATGTCGTTTTACTCTCTCATTCATAATCAGACAGACTTCTTGGCCACCATATGATTCATTATCTACTCCTGACCAAAGTTCGAGTCCGTTCTCTATGTTTCGTACTTCACATCCTATCTTTTTTGTTTCCGGTACACACAGAATATATTGCTTCCTTACGCGCATTGTATCCCGCAATTCCTTTTCCTTGAGAACATATACACCTCTAGCATTCCAAACACCCGATCTCCAGTCATCGCCTGAATTTTTTCCGAGGACATGCCTTTCGTCAATAGAGGTGACAATCCTATCTGAGGCTACGTTATTAGTTATATAATTCATTGTTAAAAGTATACACCCAACTACAACTTGATGCGGGAGATTTATTCCATAAGTCATGCAAAGGAAACTATGAAAATCAAGCCAGAAAGAAAGGAGTTATGATCGGTTTGTGTTGCATACTGAGGAGGGTACCAATCTCCAGCAGTTTGGTCTTTAAGATGGAAAAAGACAAATTCAATGCTTCAAAACATGCGACAAGAAAATTATTTTTTGTTTTTTCTATGATAACTTTCAGTGAGGCCGTGATAGTGCTATGACCAGCCCGAAAGCCGGACTGATGCGGATCAATTAAATTGTTGGCTTTAATTTATTCGATGAGCTGTTGATGGATTATATGTTCTAAAGGTTAAGGATGGAGATAGGACGGGAATCATTTAATGGGTTAGGGGTGAAGGCTTTAGGCACAGGTTGAAGCATAGCCTTTTTCCAGGAGTCAGGGAAATTCCCGACCTGAAGGAATGAATTGCAAATGTACAAAATAACAGGAAAGATTATTGGTAGGGCTAAATGGATCATTTTGTTGGAAATTCCGTCGTCATCAATGGCATGAGACTTCATTTCAGAGAGACTCTCCTTGTGTACTTCAGGAGATATATCTGAGAAGAACAAGTTCGAGTCGTCGAAAGTAGTAGTACTCGTAGACAGAGTAGGCTGGGGCTGTATAACCAATCTTTGGTACCTATAACTGATGTCATTCACTAAATACACTTTATCCCATTCATATGTCGACAAATGATCAAGAAACTTAGTTCCATTAATTTTCTTTAAATTGTGGATAGGACACTGTACGGGGAAAGAGGAATTTTTTATGGTATATTTGTAATTGATATTGATAAGGTCCTGGTTGGATAGGAATGGAATAGTGTGTTGTAAGTGGGAGAGAAACTTATCAAAATTATCCAGCACAATAAGATCAATTTGAAATGTTTTTATTCAAAAAGATTAATTTTTCAAGTAAATAATTGAATTATCACACAAAAAAATGAAGTTTCTACCAGAAGAGATGAATTTTCAAACAAAAAAAGATGAATTCTTAACAAAATAGTTGAATCCTCAACCAAAACAGATTAATTTTCAACCAAACAGTGGCATTTTTAACCAAAGAGATTAATTTTCTACCAAAAAGACGAATTTTCAATAAAATACATGAATTTCCAACCAAATAGTTGAATTGAATTATCAACCTAGAAAAAAACGAATTTTTAATAAAATACTCAAATTTTCAACCAAAGAAATGAATTTTCAATTGAAATTATGAATGTTGAATAAAACTGTTGAATCCTCAACTAAAACAGATTATTTTTCAGCCAAACAGTTGTATGTTTTACCAAAAACAATGAAATTTTTTTTGGGTGTTTTGTTTAACTATGTTTACGAAGCAGCTCAACGCAGATAATCAATGCACTGGATCGATGGCATCGACAGTAATCGACATATATCGAATCGCCAATATCGAGCACAATGTATTTCTTATGGGGAAAATTATTGAATTTTGCCTATTGTTATTGCAATCGGACGAAGTCATAAACGTTCAGAGTGACATAATGAATCATTGTACAAAGTTTTACGTCATTCCGTGCAGTGGATTGGTAGCATCGATAGCAATCGATATATATCGAATCGCGGAAATTTCGAGCCCAACTTATTTCTTATGGAGAAAATTATGAACTTCTGCCCCTTCTTGTTGCAAAAATGACAATGAGTTCGTGACTCGGACCAAGTCATAAGCCTTTCGAGTGACATAATGAATCATTGTACAAATTTTCTCGTCATTCCGTGCAGTGGTTTGGTATTTATAAGCGAACAAAGAAACAGATTATATATATATATATATATATATATATATATATCAGTTTTGTCAAATTTAGCCCTAACATTTTTTTTCAATATAAAACTTATGGGAAATACTTCTCTTAATTACCCATAATTTCCTGTACCATAAGCCCCAATTTAACTAATTATTTGACTACATTAACATTTTTTTTTTAAATCAATAAAATCGCTTAAATCTGGTTGAAATATCAACTATTACATTTTCCGCTGGGAATTCATCTTCTTTGGTTAAAAATTTAACTATTTAACTATTGAAAATAATCTTTTTTCTTAAGAATTGTAGAGAATTCGTCTTTTTGGGTTGAAAATTGAACAATTTACTTGAAAATTTGTTTTGTTGACTGAATAATCTTTTCAATGTTGAAAATTTAACTCTTTTGCTCAAAATTCTTCTTTTTGGTTTGAAAATTCACCTGTTATCGTAGAAATTTAATTTTTTTGGCTGGTTGAAAGTTGAAGTACTTTGTTAAAAATTCATTTTTTTGTTGTCGAGAATTGATCTTTTTTAGTAGAAAGTTCAGCTATTTGGTTGCGAAAATGTATATGTATTTTGTTGAAAATTTGTTTCTTTGCTTGAAGATTAATTTCTTCGGTTAAAATTTTCAATATTATGTAGAAAATTCGTCTTTTTCATTTGAAAATTTATCTCTTTTTGTACAAATTTCATCTTTTTTGGTTGGTTGAAAGTCGAACTACTTTTTCAAAATTCATTTCTTTGGTTGAAAATTCATGCCTTTGGTTTCAATTTTAAGTATTTTGTTGAATTGAGAATTTTAATATTTTATAGAAAATTCGTCTTTTTGGCTTGAAAATTCAACAATTTGGTTGTAAAATTTTTTCTTTCTGAACTGAGAAATCTTTTTTGATTGAAAATTCATCTCTTTTGGTAAAAATTTTATCTTTTTTGGTTAACAATGGACCGGTTTGGTTTAAAATTAACCTGTTTTGTTTAAAGATTCTACTATTCTTTTTTTGTTAAGAATTAATCTTTTTGGTTGAAGATTCATCATCTTAGTTGAAAATTTTTTGCTTTGGTTAAAAGTTCAACTACTTTGTTGAAAATTTGTACTTTTTTTGGTTGAAAATTAATTTTTTTAACTGAAATATCAACTATTCCATTTATGGTTAAAGATCGATCTTTTTTAGAATTAAAATTGAACTTAAAATTCAACTATTTGGTTAAAAATTTATTTACTTTGTTGAAAATATAATATTTTTACTTGAAATTTTAAAAATTTATAATATTGCAAATCAAATTTGATGATTAACTACATTAATTTTATTCAAAAGTATTTATTCACCTATTTTCGTGAAAAATTTCCTCAGTAACCCTGTTTTTGGAGCATTTTTTAGCCTGTCAAGCCTTATATGGATACATTTGAAAGAATATTTTTTTGGATTCTTTTTTTAAGTGGGGGAGGGGGTCGACATACAAAAGGTATATAGTCCAAAATTTGAAACATACGAAAAATAAGTATTTTTTGAAGTAAGCGTTAAGTAAGTACGTAAGTATGAAAAAACAGAGGAAATATTTTGCAAATAGGGAACAAAGTGAAAATTTCTCGAAAAAGGGGGAACTTGTAAAAAAAGAGAAAACGACTTTTTCTTTCGGTGTGAGAATTTATTTAGATATGAGAGTGTAATCAAAAACCGAAAAAAGGAAATTGCTTTTAAATTTCGTTTATTGAATATAGTGGTGTAAAACGAACTACAAAGTGATTTCTTACAGAAAATAACATTTTCTTAACTTTCATTTTCAAGCTTGTGATGAACCAATATCGACAGTCTAATAAAAAGATCGAATAATGTATCTATACAAAACCTAGAAAAACTTTTATTCCGAAAACAATTGCTCTGATAGTGCATGTAATAATTTTCTTACGAGTACATAAAATAAAAATTTACAACGATAATTACTTGGAATCAAAAATCTTTTATACAGATTACTACTGTTTGTAAATCTTAAGTTGTCAAATCACGCATTCAATCGGGGAAAATATTGACAATTAATTAATATAATGGAATAGTTCTATCACAAATCAAAACACTTGTACATAAATTCATCAATTATTATTTACTATTATTTCAAGGTTCAACCTCGTTAGGTATACCTTAGTAAACTAATAATTTTTTTCGTTACCAGAGTGTCTACTCAGATTCTGAAAGAAAGTTCCCTGACAACCCCTTCAATACTTGAATAATCCCTTCAATTATTTATCGGTGAATGGTTAAATTGTAATTAACTAAATTTATTTTAAAATAGGGAAATTTTCAAAGAAGAGGAATAAGTATACAATAATTTCGCGAGCTTATTGGAAATGTTTTTTCCCGTCCTTATGAACATCTAAATGTGGAGAAATGGTACTTTTTATACGTAAAATTAAATAACGACGTTCTTTAATTTAATAAAATAACTTTAGAAAAGGACAAGCTTTTAGGAATTTTATGATTACAGAATATTCTTTAATGTACTCGTATTATCACTATCGAACAATTAAAAAAATGAGTAATACTAAAAACATAATTAATTAATTTTTAAATTTGTTATGATGTCAAAAAAAAAGTTTGATTTAAAAAAAGTATAAATTCGGTATGATAAATTTACTTGCACAAATTAAACAACATCGTTATCTAATTTAATATGCCAATTTTTGAAACAAATTTAAGCACGCTCGAAAAAATTCCCTGACTTTTCCCTGACATTTCCAGATTTTCCAGGTGAGTAGACACCCTGGTCATTGTCTCTCATATTTTTTATACGATTCTATGACAAGTTCCGATGTAAACATTTATAAAGATGCAAATTACACGAAGATAGCAAAAAAGAAATGAAAAATCAGACTTTTTCGCAAAGGGTTCAGTTCTTTGAAATACATTGAAATCTTGTCATTATTTTTCAAAATACGTCAAAATCCGAACTTTGAAAAGAACAAAAACTATTCAATTTCCTTTCGAACTCGATTTTTTTAAAATACTGAAACCGTGTAGAAAACAACTGTGACATTAAAAATGTTTGATTAAACTTTTTTATTTTTCATAACATTATTTCAGAAAAAGGTTGGGTCAAGAAAAAATATTTTGTTCCATTGAACCATCTAACAAGGACATATACATCCAAATATCGAGTTTAACACTCGACTTTTTCCAAAAAGCAAAAAAAAAAAGAACATTAATAATCTAATTATGTAAAAAAGAAAACCATTGAACAATATCCAAATTTCACAATGATCTGGAAAATGTCCCACTAAACTTACATTCGAAAAAAGTGCTTATGACTCTGGACACTTAAATCTATGATCTCTAATCCGCAGAGGCAAAAGAATTGACTATTGAAAGTCTTGGAAAAACACACTTTGACAAATTTTGGTTTGAATAAATCAAAATTTTGATTGATTCAATACAATCTTTTTTAATCTAACCAAAATTTTCAAACTGCAAATAATTTCGTAGATTTAATCCAAAAATGTTCTGGACGTAAAATTGGAATGTCATTAAATAACTGCACATTATCCTCCAAGACTTTCATACACAGGAATAAAACAAATCATGTATAAAAAAAGCAGTCGAGAAAATCCTCTCAATTTCAATTCAAAAAAGAAGTTCGGTCTCGAACGAAACTGACGCAACCTATCTGAACTCCTGTAGAATTTCTAAATCAAGCAGATTCAAACGCAGTTATAACGTAGTAGATTTTAAGGTATTGTACATTTAACGATGTTTATTCAAACATATTCATAATTTTCAATTTTTGAAATCCAATTAAAGTTTAAATCGCTATGAAATTGTAAATCCTCGGTACCATTCCTTTTTCAAGTATATAATTAAAAATTCTATTTTCAAATTCCCTATTTTTGAAATCCAAAACTTGTTAACTAGGATTATTTTAATATAGAGCGAGCTTACTTAAATCCTGAAAAAAACCTGAAAATTCCAGGGGTTTTCCAGGTATCTCTGGATTTTTCTAGGCATATCCATTAAAGTGTTAGCGATTGCATTAAAAAAAAAAAGAATCTGACTCTACACCCCTTCAAAGCATTACATAATACTTGAATAACCCCTTTAATTATCCATCTGTTATTAAAAGTTCGAAAATTAATAAAATAGGAATAAGTATACAACATTTATGCGAGTTCATCATAAATAATGTTGTTTTCTGTCCTTATAAGTATCTAAATATGTAGAAATGGTACTTTTCATGTGTAAAATTAAATAACGATGTTCTTCAATTTATGAAAGTAAATTTATAAAACGACAAGTAATTTCTGAATGGTACAAGAAATTAATAATACTAAAAACATAATTAATCAATTTTTAAATATGTTGCTAAAGTCCATGAATTTGATGAATAATGAAAACAAGTTGTTTTATTATTTTAATAGGTACATAAAATTCAGTGAATATTCAACATATTAATATGTTCAATAAAATATTCTTTCCTGAGATGGTCCTAAATCAACTTACTATATAAATTTAGTTTAGCAAATGAAAAAACATCGTGATTCAATTTGATATTACAATTTTTAAAACAAATTTAAGCACCATCGGAAAAATTCCCTGACTTTTCCCTGATTTTCCCCGACCAACAAAATTCCCTAACATTTCCAAGTTTTTCAGGTGATTAGGAACCCTGAATATAAGACAAGTTTTTAGATTACACTATAAAAAATGTGACTTGAAAGTACATTTCGTTCTGTAATTTTTGTGGAAAGATTACACGTTTAACGTAAATTTACACGGGTTTCTGAAGGAATTTTCCCATAACTGTATGAAATTTACAATAAATATAATATAATGAGTAAGTATAAGCAAGTATAATTTTCCCTAGACAATCACAGGACGTAAAAATACCAGTGATCTTTGTGGGAAGTTTACATAAAAAATCATGGTCATTTCAACGCAAAGATCGATGGAAATTCACAACATTGAGGGAAAATTACACAATATTTTTGTTTTTTCGTGTAATTTTACACCGTTCCGTGTGAGAACTATGCACCTTTTTTTGTAAATTTCCCGCAAAGATCACTGGTATTTCTATACCCAATGATTGTGTGGGAAAATTGCATGAAATTTCTTACAGTGTAGATTCCTCTCTGAACTGCGATCCCTCGATTTTCAGTTATTTTTAATTGAAAGAATTTCTACAACGCAGTTAAATCTACTACGTAATCTTCTTCAATGATTCGCAAATGAGAGAATTTATCACGACAGGTATTAAATACTCTATTCTTTACTCGAGGGTTGAGGGTCGACAG
>JAUMHM010000085.1:3062823-3079304 GCA_032362435.1 Melikaiella ostensackeni
TTTGAATTGTTCTATTTTTCTTGAATTGTTTGGAATTCATTCTGAATTCTTAGGAATTTATCCAGAACTTGTTAAAATTAACCTAGAATTCTGATCAATTTCATCTTAGTCACTTTTGGTCACTTTTTCGGTTTAAACAGGTCACTTTTTAACTTTCTTCAAAATTGGGCTGTGGCAGTCTTGTCAATTTAGTGGATTTAAGTTTCTAATAAATACTAAAGTTATTTCCGAGAATTATTTTTGATTTTGAATTTTTATGAATTCGAATTTTTTTGAACAATTAATGACAATTCAGGAAATTAAGTGCAGTGTGCTTACAACCCTATTATCGTTATTGAACAAATGATGTTTGATGCACACTCATAATACAATATTTGAAATGTTCTGCAATTCTCTTTAAATTATTTACTTGCTTTTGTACACACTCGAATATTTATCGTGCGAGACAAGACACTCGGTACATTTTGCGCAAGCATAATACGTGCACGAGATAAGGGATGATTCCAAAAAGGGCTAAGAAACGTGGTAATAGGATTCAAGGATGGGGACAGAAAGAATGCCTTCTACTGTCTGCGAAAAGCGAGGATATTGCTGTGCACCTTGAATATTGCAACAGTCTTCGGTGTGTGCATTCTTCCTCTTCCTCGTTCTCTTTTTATAAGGGAAAAACAGACCCAGATAAAATATACATTAAGTTTTTACGATTCTCTTACCCCCGAGTCGAAAGGGGTCAACGTTCCAAAAATTAAATCCCCTTACTTTCTCACCTTTCAAACAGAAACATTTTCTTTATATTATTATTAAAATACTAATTACCACTGGTTAGAGGAATATTAGTTTGGGAAAATACCGTAAGACGGGGCTAAGCGGGACACTCTTTTAGGTTTTTCTCAATATATGACCGGGAGGAATTAAAATTATATATTAATGCTTGACAAGTATAAAGCTTAACTCTTCCGGATCTTGAGGTTAAAACTTTTAATTTACGAATAAGTAACTAGTTATTGCAGTCCAAAGTGTGTCCGTCTTTACCCCTCAGTGTGGGGCTGAGTCGTCCACATTTAATGAAAAGGCAAAAATATCTATTAGTATCCAAAATCTTTTGTTTCAGACGACACTCTTCTTCTTCTATACTATTGTCTTCCATACCTCCCTATCCTTACATATACATCTTTTGCTTCTGTTACATCCATATATCGCTTCATGCACGCTCTTGTGTTTCTACGACTTCTAATATCCCTTCGCTTGAGAATCTCATTCACACATTTCAGCCATTCTTTCTTCGGTCTACCTCTGGGTACGCTACCACTCACGATACCTAAATACACTTGCTTTGTTAAACATCCTTAATTTATTCTCTCAACATGACTAAACTAACTCAGCAAATTTCTTTCACTCTTGTCAATCAATGTTTCTTCTACACCACATTTTTTGGGAACCCACTCATTACTGATTTTGTTCATTAGCGTTTCACCGCACACATCCCACAAGAATTGCATGCCAACCCCGGAAAAAGATTAGGATTCGAGATTTGTTTTTGGAATTTAAGAAAATGAGGGCTTTATAATACAAATTCACATTCTATTAATAGGAACGAGTTTGAATAAACAAATAGAAAGAAGCTGATTTAGAGATTGGTTTAAAGTTTAAAGTACGTTATAATGTTCGAAGGTAGGCAAGACGAGAATGAAAGGCTAAAAAACGAAGTGAGAGGGTGGCAGGCAATGAGTCCACAAAGAAAAGAGCAAAGGAAGGGGAAGCAAAGCGATTTCACTATAAGGTCTACGTCTACCAGACCAGTTCTCATTTGCCCGGTTGTGTGAGACTTTTTCTACTTATTTTCGTACCTTTCCTTCTACCTCCCACCCATTCTTCACGAACCTGTCTCTTTCATTCTTCTGTCAGGGTGCCCCAACCAAAGAAGCAAACCTGATCCCGGAGCGAATCCAACTGAAATCAACCAATCAGAATCCTTTCCCTTTCCCCAAAGTCAATTTCAATTTGGAACTCAATCGAAAAATAGACTTATAAGAAAGTTTTTATAATACACTTTAAAAATTTTAGATCCTAAAGTTATTTAAATATTTTAATTATCTTCACCCAGTTCCACACACTCTAGCACTTTTTTACTAAACTACCACTTGAACTTTTAAACAGCTTCGACTATATTTTCATCTACTTTTTACAATTATCCTAACATAGCAGAATATTCGTTGTCAGTTTTCCCCAACCAACTGAAAAAACTCGTCCTCATCCAATTAAAACTTAGGACGGGGTTAAAACAAGCGATGAACTCGAATAAAATGAAATATTGTTGAAACTTTTAATTTTATCAGAATTTACACCTAATGAAGGTAACGTTTACCCATCACTAAATTATTAACTAAAAAATTAACTTTTATTAATTTTTTATTATTCCTTTCTGCCCAAGTCAATATTAGGACTCTCTTCTCAAAAATACTTTTCAGTCAAGAAAAAAAGAGTTCTAGAAAAGTATCTTCAATGCTCCTATTTTTACCCACCCTTCAAAGAATGAAGTCTCTTGCAAACATGTTTTCGAACCCTCTCTGTCCTGCCCCTTGTCACAAAAATATAACTCAGAGAATATTTTTAACCAAGAACTAAAACAATAAATCTATAATAATATAGTACGTGGCTTCCTAATGTCCTTCCGTCCGCTCAACATGAAGTTGCTGGGTTTCTAAATTCTTTTATTTTAATATTTGTTTAATACTGAGTGATGAAATTAAACATTTAATTTTTAAAAATTCCAACAAAAGTGTTGAATTTCTAACCAAGAAAGAATTTTCAGTCACGAAAGAAAAAAAAATTCAATCAAATTGTTCAATTTTCAACAAAATAGTTGTATCCTCAGACAAAACAGATTAATTTTCAATAAAGCAGTTGTATTTTTCACAAAAAAAAAAATTTTCCAGAAGAGATGAATTTTCAAACAAATAAATGAACTTTCAACAAAAAGGTTGAATTTCCAACCCAAAAATTTTATTTTTTAACAAAAATGTTAGTTTTCAACCAAATAGTTGAATTTTCAATCCAAAAGGACGAATCTTCAACCAACCAAACAAATGAACTTTCAACAAAAGTGTTGAATTTTTAACCAAGAAAGAATTTTCAGTGAAAAAAAAATTTCAATCAAATTGTTCAATTTGCATCAAAATATTTGAATCCTTAAACAAAACAGATTAATTTTCAACCAAACAGATGTATTTTTTTACAAAAAAAGAATTTCTGGTCAAGAAGCAAAACAAAAATTCAACCAAATTGTTTAGTTTTATACAGAAAAGTTGAATTTTCAACAAATGGATGACTTTTAAACACAAATGTGAAATTTTCAATAAAATAATAAAAGTTATAACTAAGCAGTTCAACTTTTAGCCAAAAAGATGAATTTCCAGCAAAAAAAGATGAATTCTCAACGTACAATGTAATAGTTGATATATCAAAGAAAACAGATTTTAAATTTTAATCAAAAACAGTTGAATTCAACCATAAAAGACGAATTTCCGACCAAATAGTTGAGTCCTAAACGAAAACACATTGATTTTCAACCAAATAGTTGAATTTTGGACCCAAAAGAACGAATCTTAAACAAACCAGTTGAATCTTCAACCAAAACAGATAAATTTTCAACCAAACAGTCGTATTTTTTTAACAAAACAGAATTTCTAGTGGAGGAACAAAACAAAAATTTAACCAAATTGTTTAGTTATATCCAAAAAAGTTGAATTTTCAACGAAAATGTTAGTTTTAAACAAAACAGTTGAATTTTCAACAAAAAGGATGACTTTTTAATACAAATATGGAATTTTCAATAAAATAATAAAATTTATAACTAAGTATGTAGTTTAAATTTTAGCCAAAAAGATGAATTTTCAATGAAGAAAATAAATTTTCTACCAAAAAGAGACCAAGTAGTTGAATTTTCAAACCAAAAATATGAATTTTCAACAAAAATGTTAATTTTAAACCAAACAGTTGAATTTTCAACAAAAAGGATGAATTCTCAACGTACAATGTAACAGTTGATACTTAAAAAAAAACAGATTTTCATTTTTAATCAAAAACAGTTGAATTCAACCATAAAAGACGAATTTTCGACAAAACAGTTGAATCCTCAACCAAAACACATTGATTTTCAACCAAATAGTTGATTATTTTAACAAAAAGATTAATGCTCTACAAAAAAAGAGGAATTTTCAACAAAACACATAAATTTCCAACCAAACAGTAAAATTTTAAGCCAAGAGGAATAATTTTCTACCAAAAAGACGAATTTTCAACAAAATACATGAATTTTCAGCCGAATACTTGAATTTTTAAATAAAAAAAAATAAATTTTCAACAAAAACGGAATAACTAAATTTGCAGATTAATTTTCAACTAAAATGATAGTTTTCAACCAAATAGTTGGATTTAACCCAAGAAGTTAAATTTTCAACCTAAAAACGAATTTTCAACAAAAAACCTGAATCCTCATCCAAATCAGATTATTTTTCAACTAAACAGTTGCTTTTTACAAAAAAAAAAGAAATTTCTGCCAAAAGAGCTAAATTTTTAAACTATACACACACACAGACACACACACGCGCGCGCGCGCGCATTATGATATATTATATATTAAAAAAATACTAAAATAAAAACTGTTACATAATATGCACACAGAAAATTTTTGTTCACTCTACAGTTGGAATGAAATTCGACTCCTAACGAGTGAAACCCACTTCTACCCTCTGATTTACTATATGTGGATTTGCCACTCTTACTTTCGAGTGAGTTTCTCACTCTAATCGAGTCAGATTTTCCACTCCAAAGGTTCGAGTGGCATTACATTCCAGTATAAATTCAAGTCACCTGGATTTAAGTCGTTCCTAGAATTTCTGCTGTCTCACATTCGTTGATGAGGGAGTAGAAGGGGCCGAGAGAGAGAGAGGTGCTGTGAGCTCAGCATTTACTTCCATCCTTCATGATAACAAAAAATTACATTTGTACAAAATATAGTTAATTAATATAATGTATACCTGCTGAAAATGGTTCACACGGCCCTGACTGTTTACGTTGAAGAAATTCTTGAAAGATCCTCACGGTCATCGAAAACCATACCCGAAACCCGACAAAAATTCAGAGTTGAGTGTATTTCACTCTAAATTGGAGCGGCGGCTTCACACTAATTGAGTCATCACTCAAGTCTTTTGGAGTGTGAATTCACTCTAAATCGTGAAATGACTTTTCACTCTAACGAAGGAGAAGGATCACTCCAATTGGTTTGGATGAGATCTGACTGGAAGAAAGAGTGAAATCTCACTCCAATAGAGTGGCATCAAACTCCAAGAAATTTAGAGAGCAAGATGCAGTACAATTGCTCTGCAATTTTTCTCAAATTTCAATGTCCATTTTTATTCTAAATTGGTATACCTCTATAATATATGCACGCGCATGACTGAGTGTCGGGATACGCATTTAAGTAAGGATCCATACCAAAGCGATGCAGGAATACACAGGAATATAGCAACCGTGAATTCAGAGTGAAAATTCAATATTGCTGTATCAGCAGGATATGCAATGCACGTTACACACTTTGTCACTCCCGGCAATTAAAGGTAGAAGTCCGCATCAATTAATAGAGACCGTGCTTCTAACGAGCTGTAAGCAGAGTAAAACTAAATTTCGATCAGAATAATGGACACAGCAATTTGATTTACCACGAAACATCAGCGAAGATTACGTTTCAAAGCGTCGAAAAGCATCATGCATCATTCATCAGGTTAAAACCTCGAGTAGCATTTAAATTTGCAATTTTTCTTCTGTGTTTAAAACCGTAAGTAACTCTGAGACTATAATACCAAAAGCAATTCACTTCAATAATAAAAACAATGGAAGATTCAGATTCTATTGAATGTGAATGAATTTAGTGGTCAATAATTTCCTAAAATCAATCGGTCAGAAAAAAAGCTTGATTCAACTATTTTTGTTTATATTTAAGAATACACTGGAACCTTGATATAACGCCGGTTTCGGGTATGGCCTGCGATGGCCATGACGCCCCTCTAAAAATTTCTATGACGTAAACATTCAGGGCCGTATGAACTTTTTCCAGTTGGAATACATTATATCAATTAACTGCATTTTGAACGAATGTAAATTTTTGTTATCATAAAAGATGCATTTTTTAAATAATGAAGACTCATTGATGAAAAGAGAATTTTTCTGCGGGTATTTAGAAATAAATACGAAATATGCACGCGAGTGTTCGAACTGCCCGCTCTGTGCCTACGGAACTGCTTAACTTCGCTGAGCTCACAGCGCCTCTCTCTCTTGGGTCTTTGGACCCCCTTATCACAAAATGCAGCCGGCGGCAATTCTAGGCAGGCGGTTTATCCAGGGCCGTTAAATCCAGGTTCCAGTGTATTTGAATAATTCAATTAAACCCAATATGAATTGAGAACATTATTACATAAGCATAATTACATCATTTCTGACACAGGAAAAGACATATTTTCAAACTATTTCATCAAATTCCATTGTAAATGCTTTTCACTGAGTTTAGCTGATTAAAGTTCAAATACTTCGATAATTTTAGCTACAGAGCTCGCTTCAAATTCTATGATAAAATGTATTTTTTAAATCAGACCAATGTATTAGGTATACTGTTCTTAGTTTCGAAAATTTGAATTTGAAGCCTTTAAAAGTAAGAAAGTATAAATAAGGTGATTCAACAATGAGAAAAAATAGCTATTGAATCAAAAGTACACACTTTCACGCTCACTGTCAAACCAAAATAAATAATTATTGTTTCATTGAATATTCATTTGAATCAATAGTATCTGCTTTTGAACAAGCGCGAAAGAACGTATTTTTAATTCAATAGCATTTTTTTATACGTAAAGATTAAATTTCAAGGCCACCATATCACAATATGATAGAAATTTTTAGCCAAAAAAAGCCGAAAAACGCAAAAACCCAGTTTTCGATAAAAATGTTGGTTATCTAGTTCTGAACCCTTCATTTGTAATTTTGTAATTCAAATTTTTTTTTGTTAAAAATCATGCATGCTCACTGCGGATCCCTCAAATTTTTAACTTATATATTTTTACATATCTACATTTCTAGTTTCTGATTTTTTTTTTATTAATTAAAGAGCTTCAAATTTGTATTTTTTTTAACTCAAGCCTTTGGAATTTGAAAGCTTTTGAATTATTTGATGGGTTCTAAATTTTATTATCCAATTGTTAAACTTTTTAGTCAGATATTCTTCAAATTTGAAGGTACATAGTTGAATTGCAAAGGCTTTCAAATTTAATTTCCTCTAAATTTTCTGTTTTTGTAAGGTGCGAATCGCTCATATAGCTGCACAAGTATACATTGTGGCACGCATTTTTAAACATTATAGGTTTTTATTTTAAAAATTAATTGCAGTTTCGAAAAAGGGGGGGGGGAATGGTCAATGTTCTCAAATATAGGGATTATATAAGGGATTTTGGGAAAAAGAGGGGAGAAAAAGGGGAATAGGTGTCTGAATGTGATCCCGGAGCCTTTAAAATTGAACAATTTTTAATATATTAGTGGAGATTAAATAATCTAAAAAGATTTAAATTTGACGAATTTGAGAGAAAACGACTTCAAATCCTAGCTTGCAGAATTATTTTCAAATTTCAAACTGTATATTTGATCTTTCAGACTTAAACTATTTTAGAGTGGACAATTCGCAATTGAGCATTTTAAAAATGAAAACTATCATGGAACAATTAAAATTGTGTAACGTTCAAAATCGAACAATTATTAATTCAAAGCCTTTGAAGTTCATCAAATTACATTTACAAGCAATAAAAGTCGAAACCATTTGAAATAGCAAAGAGGAGAAATTTTAAAAACTTAGCACTTTCAAAATTAAAAAATCTAGAATATTAAGCGTTTCAAGTTAAACAATTAATCAATTTAAAGGCTTGAAAATTAAACAATTACAGGTTTAGAAATATCCTATGAATTATGAAATTCAAATTGTAAGTATGTACAATTTTAATTTGGAGTTGTTCAAAAATTTGAATTTTAACAAAAAAAAAAAAAAAAAAAAAAAAACGGTAAAAAAGTGAAATTTTAATAAGGAGGTATAATTTTACAAATTTCTATAACATTTCAAATTTTTATGAATTGCTTAAGTACTAACTATTCAAGTATATTTTGAATAAAATTATGAATTGTTTATTAACTTCTTAAAAGAAAGCCAAAATAATAAAAGTAGTTAATGTAATAGAATTTTTTTATACAATTCTTTAGGAAAGGAGGAACGCTAATAGCCAGGGTTGCCACAGGCTGATGGACTTGAAAAAAGTGAAAAAAGTAACTGATTTAAGCCAAAAAGTGACTACAAAAAAAAACTAATTTTGAGCACAAAAAATAACTAAAAGTGACTACTGTTCACACAAAAAAAAATAGATAAAATTCTGTTGCTGAAATCGGGAGTGAATACTAAGGTCACGATTGCTATAATTAATTTTGCGAGTAATGTGCAGACAATTGTATTATTAATTTTATTATGAGCTAAATAGGGTTCATTCCATTTTATTTGATCGAAGTCGGCTGCGATTTATTTTTTTTAATTTTGATACTTGCTAAATAGTACTTAATGTTTTTAATAAATTACTTTATTTTTATTTAGAAATTTAATTTACAAAATGCAAAGGTAGAGAAAAATGTCACATTAGTTATGTGCATTATAGAATAGAGAAAAACTTGAATTCTACAATGCAAAATTGAATTGAATCAAATCAGAACTGAAACCGTAACAGAAACTTTATTGGAAAATTATGAACGAAAATTGTGTTCTAACAACAACTAAAACATAATCATATTTCAGCACTTTCATGGCCTTATTAAACACGTTATGTTCAGTTTTTTAAAAACTTAAAAATTATCTCGTAAGCTTAATTTTTTGTCAGATTTTTCAAAGTTGAGCCCTTTTTTCAACTTTTTTTCCTGAAATACAAAAATTTTGTTTTGAAATTCTAAAATTGAGGTTTTGTTTATTTTCACGGATGAATAACTCGTAAAGTGAAAAATGAAAAAGTTCAGGTTTTACAGTAGATGTAAATCGGGTCCTCATTTTATCGCCCTTGAAATTGAATTTGTAAATATTTAGCCAACTTCAACTTAGTCATTACCTCGTCTAACCAAACTTCAAAATAGCAATCTTTTGATCTTTGAAAATTGATATTTCGATAAAAAAAAAGCTTGGGATTTGAGCAAAATTTTCAGGGGGATGAAATGAAGATCTGACTTACACATACTATAAATCCTGGATTTTTTTCATTTCTCTCCCTACGAGTTATTCATCCGCGAAAATGAACAAAACCTTCAAACTGTAGAATTTCGAAATGAAAATTTTCACATTTCAACATCAGAAGTTGGAAAAAGGGCTATAACTATGATAAGCCTGATCAAAAATGAACCTGACGAGGTAAGTTTTAATTTTAAAAAGTAAAGACAACGATTTTAATATGGCTATGAAAGTGCTGAAAAATAGTTACGTTTTAATTCTTGTTAAAACACAATTTTTGTTCATCGTTTTAAAATAAAATTACTTTTGCACATGGTAAATAAAAGTCTGAAGACTAGAATACGTCTGACTTAATTTAATTCAATTTTACATTGTAGAATTTGAGTTTTTCTCTATTCTACAATGCACATAATTACTGTGACATTCTGTACATTTGCATTTTGAAAAACTAATTTCTAAATGAAAATAAAGTAATTCAAAACTTGAATATTTAATAATTATCGTTATTGCTGTAACGGTATTCAATTAACACGAAAATCTGTATCAATATAAAGAAACAAAAGACTTACCTTCTTCGATAATTTTGTTTCAGGTCAAATTTATACCTTCAGATTTAGTTGATGCTTTACAATTAGAACTAGAACTTGAAAAAAAAGTATAAAAAGTGACTTGAGTGACTGTGTGACAGCTCTTCTAATAACATTAAATACAAAAAGTACTTATAAACTTCCTGCTAAAAAAGTAACACAAAGTAAGAAACTTGAGGTAATTCGAAGCAAGATAATTGCAACTTAAGTACCAATATTGTAACAAAAAATTGGTCTAATTTCAGGCAGAAAGTTACGTAAATGGGACGTAAGTACTGTAAATTGAAATATAATCGTCAAATCGTCGGTTTCAAGTGAAATTAGTTGTTTAAGTTTCGCACAGATTGAATCTCGTTTGCCGTGCTAAGAAATTAGAAGGGTCAAGTTTGTAACCACTTGGAGAAACTGGCAGAAACTCGACAGTCTTTGCACTATGGCAGAAGCAGTTACGAACCGCTGGTATAAAATTAATTTTAAGGAATTCCTGAGGAGCGTGTTCGCTGATTGGAGCCAAAACTTTTCCGGCGAGGCGTTAATGAATAGCTGAAGTTTCTAGACCGCAATAAGGTTGGATCTCTCCTTTGTTTCTCTTAAATCAACATTCAAGTAAATTAGAGCCTTGTCTGTACGAGAACTAAAGCAATTTAATCTGGCCCAATACCCGCAATAACAGGCATTGTATTAGACAGTATGAATAAAATAGATTTAACTTTCCATACAAGTTCGTTCACGCTTAAATGCATTTTAATAATAGCATGCCATTTTCCAAACGAGGACACTCAATCAAAGAGAAAAAATGTCCTAAAAATAGTTTACACATATACTTTTAATATTATTATTTGCTAGTGTGAAATCATTTATCATTCTAAACACTTTTTCACTCAAGACAGAGGTGCTAATCGCTTGAAGGTCGCTAAATTCTTTGCAGGGGACCTACAGTTCAAGGTGGAATCCGATCCACCAGAGCCTCCGGTAGAAGTACATAGAAAAATTTTCATTGGTACCTTTTTCCAGCCAGAAAATCCTGGGTTTTACTTTTACTTTGAAGTTGGACCAAAGTGATTTGCAGAAGACTGATACTCAGTTGATTAAAATGATACAGATCTAGAATCAAAATTATAACTGACAAGTGGACGTTGACACTTGATAAATGTATCAAATGTAAACCAAAAGCTATTACAACTTACAGAAAAGTCCAGCAGAAATCCCTGCTATTTCAAGTAAAAGTATTGCATTTTCAACAGTAGATGAATTTTTATCCAAATGAATGAATGTTCAACCAAAAAGATGAATTTTCAACCAAGAAGATTAATTTTCTACCAAAAAAGACGATCTTTCAGTCAAATAGTTGAATCCTCACCCAAAAAAGCTTAATTCTCAATCAAACAATTGCATTTTTAACCAGAAAATATAAAATTTTGTACCAAAAGAAAAAAAAATTTCAACTAAAAGGACGAATTTTCAATAAAAGAGTTGAATTCTCCACGAAGAAAGATTTTTCAGTCAATTAAGAAACAAATTTACCCAAAATGTTACATTTTCAAACCAAAAAGATGAATTTTCAACTCAAATGATAAATCTTCAACGAAATCATTAAGCCTTAAACCAAATAATTAAATTTTGAACCAACGAAATGAATCTTTAGCCAAAAATATGCATTTTTTACAAAGTAATTCCACTTTCAAACAAGTACTTAAATTTTCAACCAAAAGAAGCGATTCCTCAACGAAAAATGTAATGGTTGATTACGAAGTATTTTAACCAAAAAATATTTTAATTTCAAATCATAAAAAGTTTAATTCAACCAAAAGACACTAATTTTGATCCAACAGTTGCATTTTTGAACAAAAAGATTAATTTTCTAATGAAAAGACGAATTTTAAACAAATTAGTTGAATCCTCAACTAAAACCACATAATTTTCACCAAACAGTTGAATTTTCAACCAAAAAGATTGATTTTGAACCAAAAAGACGAATTTTTAACAAAATAGTTGAATCCTCAACTAAAGGTAAATAATTTCCAGCCAAGCAGTTGCATTTTTTACCAAAAAGATTAATTTTTTATCAAAAAGACTATTTTTCTACAAAATACATAAATTTTCTACAAAATAGTTGGATTTTCAACCAAAATTGAATAGGTTAAATTGTCAGTTAAAAAACTAATTTGCAACAAAAAAACGAATTCTCAACCAAAAAAATGAAATTTTAACTTAAATCATGAATCTTCATCCAAAAAAATGAATTTTTAACAAAGTAGTTTCACTTCAATTAAGCAGTTGAATTTGCAAGCAAAAAAGATGAATTCGGAACAAAAAATGTAATAGTTGATATTTCAACTAAAAACAATTTTAATTTGAAATCAAAAAGAGTTAAATTCAACTAAAAAAGACGAATTTTCAATAAAATAGTTGAATTCTCAACTAAAACCAAATAATTTTCAACCAAACAGTTGCACTTTTAATCATAAAGAATAACCTTTAACCAAAAAGATTGAAATTTCTACCAAAAGAGATGAATTTTCAAAATAAAAAGACGAATTTTTCAAACAAAATCATTCATTTTTCAACCAAATAGTAAAATTTTTAACCAAAAAAGATGAATTCTCAACTAAAAACATAACAGTAGACTTTTTTAAAAAAAAGACTTAACTTTCAAACAAAAATAGTTGGACTTTTTTAATGGGTTCTGTTAATTTAGTTCGCATTTACATAAGTTGAAAACGAGAAAATAGGGAAAAAACGAAATAGGGGAAAGGCTGTAAAGCCCGCGATAAATCAATAGGAATTCTTATAATTTATAGACTAAAGAATAATAATTCAAATAAACATTGAAGTTAATTTGTAATACTATGAAAATATTATGTTAGAAAACTGGAAATTTTATTCTTAAACTAATTTAAAAGAGGGAAATAGGGGAAAGGCTGTAAAGCCCGCGATAAATCAATAGGAATTCTTATAATTTATAGACTAAAGAATAATAGTTCAAATAAACATTGAAGTTAATTTGTACTACTATAAAAATATTATGTTAGAAAACTGGAAATTTTTTTTCTGAAACTAATTTCGTTAAGGTTCTACGTTTATTTAATTAACACAATTTATATGTATGTTTGTTCACTAAGTTCATAAAATCTTAGTAAGATTTTAGGTGGGGCTAGTAGTTTTTGATTCACTAGAATGGATCATTTTGATAATAAATGGAAAATTGAATTGAGCTGCAGCACTTTTGATACCTCAGGATTTACTATGACAATTTGACGACAGAAAATAATAAATTTTCCAGGAGACCTGCAGAGTCTACATACGCAGAGATTTAGAAAAGCCTTGGAAATCCGCAAAACCCTGTGCCGTTTTCTAATTTTCTCAGGATTTATCGCGACTCAATAACTCACAGGACGTGAAAAGGGCAAAAAAGGGGAAAAACAACGAGAAAGAAATTTTATTAATACACAGGGCTGCCATGGACTAATTTACTTGAAAAAGTGCAAAAAAATGACTAATTTAAGCTAAAAAGTGACTACTTTTGATCATATAAAGTGACTAAAAGTGACTACTATTTACACAAAAAATTACATGAAATTCTATTGCTGAATTCGGGGTTGAATACAAAGGTTGCAACTGCTATAATTAATTTTGTAATTAATGTTCAGACAAATTGTGTAATTATTTTATTGAAAGCTAAATAAGGGTTATTCCATTTTATCTCGCCGAAGTCGGTTGCGGCTTAATTTAAAAAAATTTTGATATTAATTAATACTCAATGTTTTTTGAACTTATTTATCACATACATTTAATACATCACTTCATTTTTATTTAGAAATTTAATTTAAGAAATGCAAAGGCAGAGAAAAATGTAACATTCATGTGCATCATAGAATAGAGAAAAACTTAAATTCTACAATGCAAAATTGAATTGAATCAAACGAGATGTGTTTAACAGTCTTTAAACTGCAAAAGTAACTTTTTTGAGAAATAATGAATGAAAATTGTGTTTTAACATCTAAAACATAACCATTTTTCAGCACTTTTATGGCTTTATTAAGAACATTATGTTTAGCTTGTTTAAAAATTAAAACCTATATTTCATAAGCTTTAGTTTTGGTCAGATTTTTCATAGTTGTAGCCCTTTTTCAAGTTTTTATGCTGAAATTCGAAAATTTTCGTTTTGAAATTCGATACTTCAGGCTTTAGAGTATCAATTAAAGTCCTCATGTTATCCTCCTGAAAATTGAATTTTTAAAAATCAAGCTAACTTCAACTTAGTCAATACCTCGTCTAACCAAACCTCAAAACAGCAATCTTCTGGGCGGTTCTGAAAATCGATATTTCAGCATCAAAATTTGAGAAAAGGCTACAACTATGAAAAGTCCGATCAAGAATGAACCTTATGGAGTAAGTTCTATTTTCAAAAACTAAACACAATCATGATTTTAATAAGGTTATGAAAAAACTGAAGAATAGTTACGTTTTACTTGCTAAAACACAATTTTCGTTTATGATTTCAAAACAAAATTACTTTTGCACATGTTGCATAAAAGTTGAAAGACTGTAGAATACGTCTGATTTCATTCAATTCAATTTTATATTAAAGAATTTACGTTTTTCTCTATTCTATAATGCTTATGATTAATGTAACATTATTCTGTACCTTTGCATTTTGAAAATCAAACATCTAAACGAAAATAAAATAATTTATTATATTTATGTGATAAATGAGTTTGAAAAAATATATTATTATGGTTAAATATCAATTTTTTTTTCAAATTGTGTGGCGATCAAACTTAATCCAAAAGTATCGTTTTTGCTTGAAAATTTGATTATATTTGGTAGAAAACTAATTAATCTTTGTTTACGAAATCATATTTTCGGGTTGAAAATCAAACTCTTCTGTAGATAGTTCATCTTTTTGGCTTGGAAATTCAATAATTTGGTAGAAGATTAAACTATTCATTCGAAAATTCAAGTATTTGGTAGAAAATTAATCTTTTGTTATAAAGTGATATTGTCGGGTTAAAACTTCAACTGTTTTGTAGGTAATTCGTCTTTTTTGGTATAAGATTATTAATCTTTTCGGTAGACAATTCATCTATTTAGTATAAAGTTCAACTATTTGGTTGAAAATTTATTTTTCTTGATTGAAAACTATGCTTCTTGTTGTAAGTTTATCTTTTCCGGTTTAAAAGTCAACTGTTTTCTAAAACATTCGACTTTTTATGTTGTAAACTGAACTCTTTTGTTGAAAATTGATCTATTTGTTTGAGGATCGAACTATTTTGTCAAAATTTCGTGTTTTTCGTTAAATTTAACTGGTTTAATATTAAGATATTTTGTTGAAAATTCGTTTTTGGTAAAAAAATTAATCTTTTTGGTTGAAAATTCAACGATTTTGTTAAAGTCATATTTTTTTGTTAAAAATTCAACTGTTTTGTTGAAAATTTATCCTTTTGTATTGAAAATTTATCTCTTATGGTACAAAAGTCACCTTTCTTGGTTGAAAATAAAATTTTTTGTTGAAAGTTCAACTTTTCAGGTTGAAATTTTAACAATCTTCTACGAAATTAGTCTTCTTAGCTCGAAAATTCAACTATTTGTTCAAAAATGCAACGGTTTTTAATTAAATTTTAATTTTTCTGTTTAAAAATTCGACCATTTGGTTGAAAATGCATCTTTGTAGGTTGAAAATTCAACTATTTGGTTAGTCATTTTCTTAGTCGAAAATTCAACTATTTTGTTAAAAATTCGTCCCTTAAGATTGTAAATTCATCTTTAGTGGTAGAAAAGTCATCTTTCTTGGCTGAAAGTTCATTCTTCGTGGTTGAAAATGAATTTTTTGGATGAAAGTTCAACTTTCCGCTGCGAGCTCAGCGGAGTTGAGCAGTTCCGTAGCCACAAAGCGGGCAGTTCATACGACCCTGACTGGTTACGATATAGAAATTCTTGAAAGGACTTCACGGCCATCACAGACCATACCCGAGACAACCTCTAAATTGAGTTTCCAGTATATTTAAAAACAATCTATCTTTATCCGGATGTTTTTGAAAAGATCTACACCCTGGGCTCTCGATGGTCTTTTAAGGAGGAATGGAAACAGTTATCAAAGGGATTTCTTTGGACACGTAGACTCCTATGAGGAGCCTGAGAACGTATCAACAGCTCGAAAAGCGGTACATTGTGATAAGAAAAGAGGAAGTCGACGTTGGTTGGGAAGATGGAAGAAAGGCAGTGTGGAAAATCTTCACTAAAAATTGTTTTCTTTTCTGTGCCCCCCCCCCCCCCACCAACCAACTATTTCCTAGCTCATCTAACACCGATTTCCACGACGTTTTTCCCGATCGGGTTTTCCGATAAGCGATGGAATAAGGCTGTCAGAGACGACTCTGCCAGACTAAGACTTCCATCTGAAATGGTTATTTTCCTGGATCTAGTGAAATACTTGACTCGTGAGGATCAAATTTTGAAGAGTGAGCCATCACCAAATAAGCACACTTTATTTGCCGCAAAAATATATTAATATTCTTTATATTCAATTTTTTTTCATTTTAATGCTTTATGTCCTCAATATTTACAATTAGGGCAAGGATATAATTTGAGAAACATCACAA